>CAUVYP010000543.1:1070000-1105000 GCA_963556195.1 Sepiola atlantica
TATATATATATATATATAAACTGTTCTCTTTTTAAATCTTTTAAAAAGTTACATAGTAAGCAGCTGATGCTTCCCGTTTAATATTTCACAATTTAAGTTGAGGTCCCCTGTTTTTGTTTCACTGTTATATACTTGAATCCCTTTTTGTATTTGTACATTTTCCAGCGGTGAGTCGGCTTATGCAAGTCTGCTATATTTTGGGAATTTGAACTGCATTTTCTTTGCTTTGTTTAAAACGACACAAATCTTCTTTAGCATATATATATATATATATATATATATATATATATATATATATATATATATATATATATATATATATATATATATAGAGAGAGAGAGAGAGAGAGAGAGAGAGAGATAGATAGATAGATAGATAGATTAATAGATAGATAGATAAATGAAAGTGAGAGTGTGCGTGTAAAAAATATGGGGTCTGTCCAGTTGGTGAATGTCCGTTTATAAGGTGTCCGGTGAAAAGAGATTTAAAGATGGAAAAATGGGTTTCGTGAAGGCAGCGTTTAAATGTTCAAAATGAAGTAAATCCAATAGAAAGATGTTTAGTTCAATCGTAGATGGAGCGCACTTATTCGGATGTAATTTTGAGAATAAGTGCGTTCCACTCTTACTCTCCATTACTTTATATTTTTTCAAATTTAAAATTTTGGCTTTTCCACTGCCAACTTATCCATCGATGTAATTCCTCTGATGATAAAATGTTAATCTTTGAAAAGCCTTGGCTTAAGGAAAGAATAATAAACATGTTTTCACTGAATACACTTTGCATTGAACAATCGAAGTTGAAATAGATTTGTCATTCGTACATGTTTACCCTCTTCTTTCATTTATCTAGGTAATTGCTCTATCTCGTATATTATTGAGCTTAAACCATTTCACTATAGGTTCTATCTAAAAAAGTATAATTTTAGTTTCATATTATATATATATATATATATATATATATATATATATATATATATATATATATATAATTTTAACAATTTAATTGGAATACTAAATTTTGGATTAGTTTTTTGCGAAAAAAATATAAAACATACATTTTGACAAGTTCGGAACAAGGCCATCAAAATTGTGGGGTGATATGGGTGTCGTTGGTCATCCTTTTGTCTACTTTATTTGTCTATCCTACTCTTAGAGAAGAATCGTTGCAGTCACCACAATACCACATTTACTTAAGGGGTTATACTACTTAAAATATCCCTAAAATGTTGATAAATTTTATTTTATTCATAACTTTAAAGCTACATTTTGATTCCAGCTGAAATAACGAGAACAATCTTTCTTTCATTATTAAGACTAATGCTTCTATTAACCGGAGATATCTGGAAAATATTTAAAAGATATCAGGTATAATTTCAAATTTTAATGAAACTTTAAGGACTCATTCAGGAAAAAGAATAAAATTATTTTTAAACATATTTCCAGATACAACTGGGTAATTTTATCTCACCAAATCAACGTGCCTAGTGAAAATAGATATTTCAGAGATAGTTTAGAAGTCATAAGTTTTCAAATTGTCCGTTAATTGAAAATTGATTCAATTAATTTCAAAGCACTAGGTTTCAAGAAGTTAAAACAGAAAAATACAAATATTAATTATTTCTGAGGAGATAGTGACCGGATGACCTGAATAGACAAGGCCAAGGCTCCAGCAATAAAAATATTGTCCACTAGCTGTTTAATGTTTAGCCGAAACTCTCTGAGATGTGCCATAATAAACATTTAGAAAATAGGTGCGAAGAAGTATTTTTAACATCTCAAATGAGTGCGTCTTGAAGGCTAGGTCACGACCGGAGGGCATTTTCCCACCCTTATTATTGGCGCATGCCTCCCCCAAACACCCCCTTAGTCCTCCACTGTACACACTATTCCATTTTTGTATCTTTCTATTTTAAGGAGATAATTTCCAGGACTAAATAATATTTCTGTTTTCAAGTTTACCAAATCCAAATGTATTACTGCCTGATAGCATTTTATCTAATTTCTAAAAAAATATACTGTATTTTCACATTCAAAATTGTCTTTTGTTACGAACTTATGACCACAGGTTCAGAAAATAAAGTAAAAAAGAAAAACATTTTTGGAATTCACTCAAAGAGATCAAAGGCACAACAGAATCAACGAAGACTGACACAAGATGGAATGATTTGTAAATAAATATTTATTTCGAAGATATAAAAACGATTAAAAAAAAAGAGAAAAGATTATTTAACTGAAAGGATGCAACGAAACACGTGACACAAATGACACAAAGAGATACTTAGCTTTTTTCACGGCGCATACAGGTTTGAGTGTAATAGCCGACATTGTGTTTAATGAAGTTTATTCTCTGTCACAATGCTTCTCCAACTGGCAGTTTTCCATAATAGTATTATCAAGATGTTGGATTCGCCATGGCGACAGTTGAGTTGTGCTTGTCGACTGCATCGTAGATGGTTGATTTCTCGTCTTCTCGTTCGCTGAAGTATACTGTATTCTCAGTAACTTCGGTAAATAATGTTTTTTTTTCTCCGTTTCTTCTTCTCAGCACGCGTCATATACGCCATAAAGACAATTTTCTTTACTACCCTCTCTGGTCAAAAATAGAAAAAGAAGTGCTGGGATATTACAAACTGACCATAAACCTTTATCAACAATTTATGGCTCGAGGAAGGGTTTGTCTACACATACGGCCAACAGATTACAAAGATGGGGAATCATCCTCCTAAACTATAACTACAAGATGGAGTATCATGTAGGCGAACTGTTAGATTGATACTGAAATCTGTGAAACCCCTTGAGGGCACGGTAATCGCTTCTCTAGGAACAGAAGTTGATGTGAAAGCACGTTGTGTACTATCGTAAGAGAACTTTCAGTGACACTTGGAGAGATAAAGACAAAGGCGATGAACGATGACTTTATAAAATAAAATAGTAAAAAGGGCATTATTGAATAGAACTAAAAGATTTCTGATGTAGTGATGTACAATGATCGGCAACATTAGAAAATGTATTCTGTGAGAATTTCATGTTGAGCATCCATGGATATCACGGATGAACAGCCTTATGCATAGTTACGTATACTAGACGAACATGGATCGAGATATCGAGAATACAGTGAAATTATGTAAAAGGTGTGCGTTAGCAGCAAAAGCTGCTCCCATAAAAGTCAAACCCTGGCCTAAAACGGATCGATCGTGGTCGAGGATCAATATTGACTTTGCTGGGCCATTAGAAGGGTTCTATTATCTGGTTCTAGTGGATAGTTCCACTAAATGGCTAGAGATAATTAAGTGTAAAAAACCAACGACATAAACAACAATTGGGTTTCTACATGGATTGTTCGCACGTTTCGTAGTTGTGGATTGTGTAGTATCGGATAACGGTACTCAATTCACATCAAGTGAATTCAGAAGGTTTTGCAGTCGTTTCTTTTGGAACACCTCGTAATCGCCGTATCACGCAAGAAGCAACAGTCTAGCAGAGCGATTTGTTGATACCTTTAAAAAAGCGTTAAAAAGAGGGGTACTCACACAGAAAAGCCATGACAACGTCCCATCTCGCACGTCACCAACGATAACTATGTTCACAAGAAAACTCAAAACGATTTTTGACAGTTTGTTACCAAATCATCAGAAACGGAACAGAAAATTAAATGTCAAAAAAGGACTTTCCAAATCCGAGAAAGTTTTTTTTCCAGATGTTTACGAATAACAAGTCATTTTGGGAAATCGGGATTGTAGAGAAAAGAATTGGGAATATGCTCTATATGATGAAACAACCAAAATTTACCCATGAGAGACATTTAAACCAAATCAGGAAAATATATTCAGGTAATTGAGACGCCAACACTACAGAAGAATTAATTTCGTGTTTGAAACGTTCGAGTTACCAGTGAATGCTTGCTATTTTATTTACAATAAGTGGTTGCTATTTTACCAACAATGAGTCGTTGCTATTTTACCAAAAATGGATGATTGCTATTTTACCAACCATGAGTGGTTGTCATTTTATAAACAATGAATGGTTGCTATTTTACCAACAATGAGTCGTTGCTATTTTACCAAAAATGGATGATTGCTATTTTACCAACAATGAGTGGTTGTCATTTTATAAACAATGAGTGGTTGCTATTTTACCAACAATGAGTGGTTGTCATTTTATAAACAATGAGTGGTTGCTATTTTACCAACAATGAGTGGTTGTCATTTTATAAACAATGAGTGGTTGCTATTTTACCAACAATGAGTGGTTGTCATTTTATAAACAATGAGTGGTTGCTATTTTACCAGCAATGAGTGGTTGCTATTTTATCTACAATCAGTTGTTGCTATAGATTGTTTAGCAACATATGCACGATTTGTGTAGACGATCGAAAACGCTTTCCAAGTTATAACATAATTCTTGCGTATTTTCCCTTCACAATTAGGGATGTCAGCTAAGGTTACAACCATTACCCCCAGAACTAGATCTCCTAACAACCGCGATATAAATTCTTCAAATGCAGTCTTGGAATCTAGCATAGTTACTTGCGCATTTACATGTAAGTGCCTTGCTGATTTAAACAGAAAGAGGCTAATAAAAGGAATTAGTGATATCACTAATTTTATCACGATTAAAGTGTGTGTTTTGTTGAATCAACTTTGGAAATGAATGACAATTGTTGTTTTGTAGAACTGCGAGCGTCGACGCAAACATGTTCGAATCGATAGTTGATGCTATTTTACCAACAATGAGTGATTGCTATTTTATAAACAATGAATGGTTGCTTTTTTACCAAAAGTGAGTGCTGAGTATTTTACCAACAATGAGTGGTTACTATTTTCCTAAAAATGAGTGGTTGCTATTTTATAAACAATGAGTGGTTGCTAATTTACCAACAATGAGCGGTTGTTATTTCACAAACAATAAGTAGTTGCTATTTTACCAGCAATTAGTGGTTGCTATTTTACACAACAATGAGTGGTTGCTATTTTACCGACAATGAGTAGTTCTTATTTTACCAACAATGAGCGGTTGCTATTTTGCCAAAAATGACTTGTTGCTATTTTATCAACAAAGCTATATTTATTAACTATATTCATTTCGGAGCTCTTAAACACTCCCATGATTCTAATGAAAATCTAAATATCTTCCTAATTCTACTAAATTATACGTGGAATATATAGGTATGCGACCTTCCTCTGTGGTATTTATACTGACGCCATAACACAACCGCATTAATGGGATCAGCTACATGGCATTGAAAATGAGAGTAGAAAATATCGTAGAATCTTATGCGCAGTTTTGTGGAATTTTTCTCTCATATTTGATAAACAATATTTTATAAGACTCAAAATAGAGTTAGAATGTAAATATATGGGTTAGGGTTAGGGTTAGGGTATTTTGTTGTTGGAGGGGATATTTTACTTAGTATTTTTGAAGCGATTTTCGCTTGTGATGTCTGTTGGATGTTGAGGATCTGGATGTTGCCTGTCCGTTTTGTGACAAGTAGTTTATTGCCTCTGCAAGTGAGAATCAAATGTCGACAATGTATGATTCCGTCCACAATATATATCATTTTTTTCATAGAGATGTTTCAGCTATGATTAGACGGACGATCATAGGTCTGCGTGATTGGTGATTGTTGTCATAGTTGCAATAAAGGGGTAACCGCCAAGGATATCAACAACTATATCATTTACGATGAGTGTAATTCCTATAAATACTGTAATCTTTGTGTGGTCGAAGCCATTATAAAAAACAAATGTTAATCTTCCGAAAAAAATCTGAAATTATTTCTTCTTGCTTTTATACTTCTTTTTAAATTTAGGGGAACCTAAAGAAAATGTTAATTAATTTTCACTTAATATTAAAGTATTGATAAAATAAATATCGCACTACTACTACTACTACTACTACTACTACTACTACTACTACTACTACTAATAATAATAATAATAATAACAACAACAACAACAACAACAACGACGACGACGACGACGACGACAACAACAACAACAACAATAATAAATAAATAAATAAATAAATAAATAAATTATAATATAAATTTAATTTCGAAGGTTGGTTCTAAAACGTATAATATATGCCTATACACTATGAACATAAAATTATCACTTACTGTACCAAACCAAGGTAAACGAATGTAAACCGGACATTTAGTCACCGTATTTGGTTTTATTTCGAAAAAAATTAGCTATTTTCTTTTTGATGACTGATCTAATCACATCAAGAGGATAGCCATTATTGTACAAAGTATTCGTAATAGTTATTTTTCTTTGCCAAATTTGGATTGTGAACAAATCGTAGAGGCTCTGTGTGTTAGGGTCCAAATCAAGTTTACCTTTCGTTTGTTAGGACAAAATGAACCCCAGCGGACATATAGTTCTGTAAACGTAGGTTTACGGTAGATTGATGTAAGGTAACTCGATGGGGTTTTTATTACAAACGCATCGAGGAAATCTAAAGTGGAATTGCGCTCTCCTTCATAAATATATTTTAATTCAGGATGCATTTTATTGAGTAAGGAAAATAATTATTTTTTCTCTGTTTGATTATCAAAAGGGCAAAATGTTTCATGTACATATCGAAAGTAGACTCTAGGTTTAATGGGTCCAGATAATAATTCCTTCTCATGGAAATAAACAAAAATATCTGCCATTGTCGGTCCCAGGACTACGCCCATAAATACATCATCTATTTGCCTATACATTACATTTTAAAAACTGAATTCAACAAATGTAGTGGCAAAATTTATCCACTGCACGAATATGCTTTCAGGAATGGACGGACGCGATAGTTGGCTACGATATAAAAAAAATCGCCACAGATATCTATTGTTTCTAAAATAGGTACACATGTAAATAGATTGCTAATATTGTAGGAACGCATAAGTTTATTAGAAAACTGAGACTTGTTTAGGAGTAGACGTGATCAGTCTATAAAACACCCACATTGTAATGGTTTTATTTAAAAGATATACAGTTTTTTTCTCTTATCCCGTTTTAAAAAGATCCCTCAATACAGCTCTTGTTGAGTGAGAGCGAAACCGGTCAGCTGGCTTTTTTTTACTTTTAAGAATCAATGATAAAACATATCTTCTCTTGCTGCTGTAAAAATTCTGTACCCCCTCAAATCATAGAATATATATATATATATATATATATATATATATATATATATATATATATATATATATATTATAATATAAAATGAAGTAATAAAATAAAGTGTCAATCAAATTTTATTAGAATTCAAAGTTCAAGCAAAGTATCCTTAAGTCCTTAGCTCATGAGTTTTCAAAGATAATTCTTCTCTTCAGAGGACCATTACTGCAGTTATACTACTACAGGTAATAAAATTACGCTTTGAAAATATATAAAATTATATACACAAATACATAAAAATACATAACATCAAACATATCAACCCAAAAACATACTTTTTGTTGAATCCATACAGTCCATCCAGGTCATACAAATTGAGAAGCATAATCAGGAAAGACATTACTCCAAGTTATAAACAGCAGTACATATTCCGGTAAATTGAAGGGGCTGACAAAGTTATCCAGTATATATATATATATATATATATATATATATATATATATATATATATATATATATATATATATATATATATTAAAGACCACTCTATGTAAGTACTGTCTTCAATGTGGACTCAGTAATCTCTTTTCGATATATCCATTTATTGTACCTTTACTCACTATGAAGAATACATTCTAAATAGCTTTTGATTCGAAATATCGGCTTATAATTCCAGTTGATTAGAACCAATATTTTATATCGAACTCAATGCGTTTTGTATGGGAACAAAACACATCGATTGATTTCATTCTGGAGACTGCAGACTGTAAAGCAATAAATTGTGCACTGAGTAAATACGAATAAAGTAGTTCATGTCGACTTTATGAATAGGTCAAAAGTCAGAATAAAATTGTTATCATTTACTAAACGATTTTATCAATTAAAACTATTTGCTTTTGTATGACCAGTGATACGGAGTATATATATATTTATATATATACATATATATATATATATATATATATATATATATATATATATATATATATATTCATCCTGTCTCAACAATAAGATACTTAAATAAAATACTTAAAAGGAATGATACAAATAGTTCCATTGAATGTAATCCAACCACTAACAATTGTAACTGTCAGAGATTGGGTGAATGTCCCATCAAAAAGAAAATACGTCACCGCATCAGTAATATATTGTGCTAAAATCTACATGGCTGAAAATCCAGATGATAATAAGTTCTATATAGGAAGCACGTCAAGGAGTTTTAAGGATAGGTATCACATTTTAGAAATAAAAAAAATACAGTAAGACTTCGTTGTCACGATACTTCTGGAAATTTATAGATGAGAAAAAACCCAATAATTAGATAGAGCATAATAAGAAAAGCTAAAACATGTAGAGCATTCAACTCACCCTGTTTCTTATGCCTCGGTGAGAAACTTATGCCTAGGTGAGAAACTTGAAATTGTAAAATTTAAAGACAGGGAAACTTACTCAACGTCAGACAAGAAACAAGTTTAAACTGCAAACATTTCAAGGAACACACACTAAGCACACTTTAGATTACGAATAACTACTATCACGTACCATTGTAATTATTTTGAATTTATTGACTTTTACTTCATTGTTAGTATAAGACCTACTGAATTTTAATCATTTTTTATTTTTATTTTATATTTTATTTTATAATTTAAGTTTTTAAATTTTAAATTTTAAATTTTTGATTTTTTAATTTTAATTTTAATTTTAATTTTATTTTTTTATTTATTTATTTATTTATTCATTTTATATATTTTATTTTTTTTAAATTTAAATTAAAATTTTTTCTTTTTTCTTTTTTAAATTTTAAATTCTGATGTCTTTATATTTATGAACTTAAGTAATCTGTATGATTCAAAATCACTACACCTCACCCTATAATGATATGATTTTAGTACTTCCTCATAGTTATCACTTGTTTATATATAGAATTAACTGTTGCAATTTCATACGCTGTATTTAATTAGTTTGATTGCCTTTATGGTAATTATTTTGTAAGTTCCTTGTATTAATACTAGAGCAGGTATAAATGTAAGCAAATTGAACTCAGATAGATAGGAGCATTAATGAATGATATAAGCACTTTCGTTTTAATTATAGAAATATCTATATTTGTGTACATATGTGTGTATGTGTGTGAATGCATACAAATGTCGGTATACACATGTGTATGTGTCTGTATGTGTCTGCATGCATATATTATATAATGATTTTATGTCTATTTATACTATGTGTGTATTTATATGTGCATGTATCTGTAATAGTGTATATGTATATACATGTATGTATGGGTTATGTATGTTATATATATATATATATATATATATATATATATAACGGTATCTATATATATACATACGTAGTGGTGTATATGTATGTATATGTGTGTATGTGTGTGTATGTGTATGTGTGTATGTATCGGTATGTGTGTATATATGTATATATATATGTGTATGTGTATATATGTATACATGCGTGCATGTGTATTATGGTGAATAAATGTAGGCAAATAAGGCTCAAATGGGTCCAGATATATGTGTACGTATGTATATGGATATTTAGAACTAATATCTTATATGTATGGGTATGTTTATAGAGGTATAAAAGTTGTATATTTTTATTTTTATATTTATTTCGTGTGTACGTATGCGTAGGTTAATGGGCATATTTATATGCCACTGCGTGTAGTTATATATGTGCTGTACGAACATGTCCATGTATATATGTGTGGGTAGGTATTTTTATATAGACATATGTATATGGTATATATGTGTATATATGTGTATATCCGTGTATGGATATATGCGTATATATTTGTGTTTATTAGTTTTTATATGTATATATATATTATATATATATATATATATATATATATATATATGTTTATGTGTACACTTGTGTATCTATTAATTTGTGCGCACGTGTGTATTTTACATAAAGATCAGATATTTATGCTTGGAAATGTATATATGTGTATATCCGTGTATGGATATATGCGTATATATCTGTATTTGTTATTTTATATATGTATATATATATATATATATATATATATATATATATATATATATATATATATATGTGTATTTGTGTATCTATTAATTTGTACGCACGTGTGTATTTTATATAAAGATCAGATATTTTTTCACATAGTCACCCCAAACAAGGCAGGCCGCCACTGTAGACGTAAGAGACTACTGAGAAAAAGGGTGAAAGTTTGAAGGGGTCAACCTAAATGGGGAGCTGCGCAGCGAGATGTTTGTTTACATTAGTTTTTAATTTCTGCATGTAAGTAACGTCAGGAAAACAGGGATTAGAGAAGGAGTTCCAGAGTCCAGCAGCATGAGGAAAGAAGCTTTTAGAGTAGAAAGCTCTTCGGCATCTGGGGACCTACACAGTGAATGGATGGGATTTGGCAGATTGTCGGGTTGGTCTAGTGAGTTTACGTCGTAGGAGTACCAGAGCAGCAAGCTCATCACAGCACAATCCATTGAAGTACTTGAAAAACAGGCACAAGGAAACAACATTGCGGCGGTGGGACAGGGTCTGAAGCTTGGTGGATAGTGATGGGACCTATCAAGTTAGCGACTCGATTTTAGACCTTGTCTAAGAAGGAGAGACTAGTGGATGATGTTCCAGCCTAGATGTGGCACCATGCATGGGCGGATGGTGGCTTTGTAGAGATATAGGATAATGTCAGGTGTAAGAAGTTTACTTCTCACACCTAGAGAGTAGAGAGAGCCCACCTTCTTTTCTGGCAATGTCTTCGATGTATTTATTCCAATTCATGTTATCTGTGAAAGTTAGGCCGAGGAGTTTGAATGATGAACTCTCAGGTAGGATGTTATTTGCCATGACAATCGGTGGTTGAAGAGGTTTCTTGTAGTTATTGAAGGAAAGTAGCTTTGTCTTTTCGGTATTAAAAGTACCATCCATTTTTTACTCCATTCCACTACAGACTGGCGGTCATTTTCTAAGGATTCAGCCATTGCCTCAGATATGTGCGCGTCGGATTTGCCCACATGACGAGAGTAAAACGTGGTGTCATCAGCAAATATTCTAATCTCAGTCTCAATGACATCAGGGAGATTATTTATGAAAATCAGGAACAGTATAGGTCCAAGGATGGATCCCTGGGGTACACCAGCATTTATGTCATCTTGCTTAGAAGAACCGCCATTGATGACAACCTGGATCTTTCGTTTGGTTAGGAAGGATTTAATTATATTAAATATTTGTCCAGTAATACCATATGAGTGCAGTTTTATGAGAAGCCCTTCATGTCAGATCTTGTCAATGGCTTTGGATATATCAAGCGCTACCGCCCTAACTTCACCTGCCCTTTCCAGTGTATGGTATATGCGTTCAGAGATGACAGTTAGGATATCTGCAGTAGATCGTGCTTGTCTAAATCCGTATTGATGATCAGAAAGAAGTTTAGCATTAACTAGGTGCCGGACTATCGCTAGATTGATTAATGATTAATTTATGTAGATAGATTAAAACTCTGAAGTGTTAAATGGAGAAGAAAGTAATCCAAGCTAAGTGGGTAATAAAAAAAATAGAAAAAGGAAAGAAATAGAAGGCAGGTAATAAAAATTATAAAAAATATAGAAACTAATTGAAAGAGTTCACAAGTAAAGAATGTAACCCAATACTAAATTTTAAAAAAATATCCCATCCCCAAAAAGATTTACTTAAAACGAATGTTTTCCAAATTCATCTCACTTCATTGTCTTCTTTGGTCTAAAGAGGTTGACTCTTTGTGAAGGGTACAACCGAAACATGTATGCACATATGTAACCAATAATGTTTGTATGAATAGAAATGTATACTATATATATATATTATATATATATGGTGATAGTATGACTATATCTTGCATATTTATGTGATACTAGAGTAAAACCTCCGTGTGAGAGGCGCGGATGTGACTTTTTAGATTTGCCAGACTTTTACTGACCATATCACAGATGTATCAGGTGTTGTGATTTTCTGATAATTGAAAATATCTCTTTCCTGCGCTTGATGTTGCTACACATGCACTCGTTGGTAATTTACCAAGGTGGCAAGTGGCATGCTTACCTAATTGTCAACTTGTCATGCTAGTTGTAGTTACCCCCCACCTTTTAAGAGGTTTATGATACAGCAAGCAACACACGTACTTTGTATCTACATAAAGACTACATACTCAAAATGTACCAGCACAGCAACAGGATTATACTGACCAACGCTTGTGCGACACGACGACCACTCTCTGAATATCGGTAACTGTGAACCCGAAGATAGACAAAAAGGTGCTATGACAAGTATTCACTAAGTGCAGGTGTTATATTGGAATTTTCCTTCTCCTAGATGAAGATATCTCTCCTAGTATACTCTTTGAATATATATATATATATATATATATATATATATATATATATATATATATATATATATATATATATATATATAGTGATTACAGCTCTATATTTTTATTGAGCACTCTTTTATAAGCCCGGTTTGATTCCCTTTGGATTTCTACCCTGTGGATTTTTGACCCTACCTGGATTACTATATATATATATATATATATATATATATATATATATATATATATATATATATATATATATATATATATGTATATATATATATATATATATATATATATATATATATATATACTCAAGTAGTATCTGTCTGGTTTCTTTTGGATCATTTTAGATTTTAACTTCTTAAATCACTTCAGAGTTACGAGCGAGACATGTAAGCGTCGAAACGTTGTTTGATCCGCGTAGACGGTTTCTAATGTTTATATAATTTTGTTTATAAAAGCTCGAATTTGTATTGAGCACTTGAAAAAAAATATTGGTTTTAATTTTATGTTATAAACTTATTTAATTATATATATATATATATATATATATATATATATATATATATATATATATATATATATTTCTGATGTTGTTTTCAGTGATCGAAAGTTAAATAAATAAATAAATAAAACAGCAATGAAGTAATTATGAAGATAAAAGCCGTTAGCCACGAGGTGTAGAAATTCAAACATGTGTCTACCTATCTCATGTTGTTATATATAAATATATAAAAAGCTGAAATGTATTTTAAAATGAACATAAAACAAATATTTTTTGAAGAACTATACTAGGAACAGCTTTATAGATATTTATTATATTAATTATTATATACATATTTAAACATTTAAAATTATATATATATATATATATATATATATTGTGTGTATTTAGGCAGCATTTTTTCATTAAGGCATGTTTTATTAAAGACGACAGAAATCTTCTGTTTAGTGATTCCTTTTTTTATTTTTTCCATTCGTCGAATGATCTTTTTGACGTGTAGATGGAATGAATTGATGAAGGATCCATGTGTTTGACTAACGTTTTCGATTCTCTCCGGAATCATCTTCAGGTCTTTTATGGCAAAAAATGAATAAAAAGCGAGTGAAAGAATGGAATTTCTTAAAAATAAATCTTTTGCCATAAAAGACCTGAAGATGATTCCGGAGAGAATCGAAAACGTTAGTCAAACACATGGATCCTTCATCAATTCATTCCATCTACACGTCAAAAAGATCATTCGACGAATGGAAAAAATAAAAAAAGGAATCACTAAACAGAAGATTTCTGTCGTCTTTAATAAAACATGCCTTAATATATATATATATATATATATATATATATATATATATATATATATATATATATATATATATATATATATAAATATATACTAGACCACCCGTGACTCGTTGGGTCAGTTTGTTATATTAGCTATGGAATTCATGTATGAGCGTGACACTTGTGGCATAAAGAAAATAGGTTTTTTTTTACATAACAGAAGCATTTCTATGAAAGTATATTAAAATGAAAAAAGAATATAGATAGATTTCTATGAGTCGTTCTGTTTATTATAATTGTTTTTTTTTTAATTACAGTTACTGAATTATAAGTGGTTGGTTAGGGCGATTTGAGAAAGGAAGGGGGTACAGCAGGCTTTCTCGCGTACGTAACGAAAACAGAGGGAGTAGGAGTGGTGAAATCTATGAGAGGGAAAGTGGGAGGTGGTTTCGTTCACCGACCGCTAGTATGGCTGATATTAATAATGAGTGTTGTTTTTTTGTTTGTTTTTGTTTTTTAAAAGGGAGGAGTTTTTTTGAAACTGCGACAGACTTTACGAAGTCCTCCCGTTGAATGTTTTTAGCCGTGAAGAAAACAAATAAACTATTTGATGAAATTAAATGAAATTGTTTAAAAATTTCCAGAATGAAAAATTTCATGCGTTCGTTAATCATAATAGAGAATAACGGAATTGGAATAACAGATTGAAGACGATGCTATTTACGCATGCGCAACCGGATGTTGAAAACCGGAAAGCTGAAAGCTGATTGCAAACATACAAGAACAATAGACTTTTAGTATTATATATATATATATATAAGAAGAGTTCGAACGCAAAACGCGATAAATTCAATCCGTTTAAATTGAGTGCTTAAACAATGAAAACACGAATATATTAAATCTAGACTCCAAATAAAAGCTGATTTTAATTCAAATCACAAGAAATTATTTCGGTAACATATTATGTAACACATAGTTTTGGGGTGTCGTCGAGTGTTGAAATGCGACACTTTTTGTAGGGACAGTTTCGTGATTTTGAAAATGACGTTTATCGCGTTTTGAAGTCGAACTTTTCATATATATATATATATATATATATATATATATATATATATATATATATATATAAAGACTCACTGATCATCTAAAATAAATTTGAACTGTGCGGGAATTTAACGCGGACGCCTCTGTGTAACTTAATTTCCAAAATTATATTTTGATACGTAGAGGTCGCAGAGAAGAAAAGATACGCTTCTGAACCTTACCAATAACCTTCAAATGAGACAGCCAGTCACCAGCCCAAATATGAAGACGGTACTCCATACATGGTCTGAGAGTAGATTTGTAGAGATAGTGAATAAGAAACAGAAAGAGCAATATTTGAACTCCAAGAACAAATTGATGAGAAAGAAAGACGAGGAGTCGATTGCGCCCCCCCCCCCCCAAGCACAGATCCATTCATAAAAATCTCAGGACGAAAAGGGACACGCCTACGATTTAAAGAGATGGGCTGTGTCTTTAAAGGATTAGACGAAACAAGCCATTTCGTACCCTAACCCACAACAGAATGAATCCATGTCAACTTCTATATCAGCTGCATATTCCAACAGAATAGGGTGTGCTATCATCTTCTGAATAATATTCTCTGGGAGATCATTGATATTATAGCAATGAAGAAACAATGTTGGACCTAGAATGGAGCGCCGAGGTACACCAGTATTGATAAGGAAATAGGGTAAGGAGATATACAAATATTTAGCTAGGATGGGAGAGTGAGTGAAAATGATCAAATATGTGTTTGCGAACGTTTTAAATTATTAATCCTATTACACAGTTTAAAGAGACTCAATTTACTATGAAAAGAAGGATATACAAAGAAAAACAGCGTTCCGGCACCACCAGATATATTTTGTGTGAACAATATCGTGGATTTACCAGGATATCTTTTCGGATGGCTCCTTAAATGTGAGTAGGTGCATTTTCTTACTGCTTTTATTGTGTATAACATGTTATTTATTGCTCCTTAAATGTGGGTAGGTGCATTTTCTTACTGGTTTTATTGTGTATAACATGTTATTTATTGCTCCTTAAATGTGGGTAGGTGCATTTTCTTACTGGTTTTATTGTGTATAACATGTTATTTATTGCTCCTTAAATGTGGGTAGGTGCATTTTCTTACTGCTTTTATTGTGTATAACATGTTATTTATTGCTCCTTAAATGTGAGTAGGTGCATTTTCTTACTGCTTTTATTGTGTATAACATGTTATTTATTGCTCCTTAAATGTGGGTAGGTGCATTTTCTTACTGCTTTTATTGTGTATAACATGTTATTTATTACTCCTTAAATGTGAGTAGGTGCATTTTCTTACTGCTTTTATTGTGTATAACATGTTATTTATTGCTCCTTAAATGTGGGTAGGTGCATTTTCTTACTGCTTTTATTGTGTATAACATGTTATTTATTGCTCCTTAAATGTAGGGTAGGTGCATTTTCTTACTGGTTTTATTGTGTATAACATGTTATTTATTACTCCTTAAATGTGAGTAGGTGCATTTTCTTACTGGTTTTATTGTGTATAACATGTTATTTATTGCTCCTTAAATGTGGGTAGGTGCATTTTCTTACTGGTTTTATTGTGTATAACATGTTATTTATTGCTCCTTAAATGTGAGTAGGTGCATTTTCTTACTGCTTTTATTGTGTATAACATGTTATTTATTGCTCCTTAAATGTGGGTAGGTGCATTTTCTTACTGCTTTTATTGTGTATAACATGTTATTTATTGCTCCTTAAATGTGGGTAGGTGCATTTTCTTACTGGTTTTATTGTGTATAACATGTTATTTATTACTCCTTAAATGTGAGTAGGTGCATTTTCTTACTGGTTTTATTGTGTATAACATGTTATTTATTGCTCCTTAAATGTGGGTAGGTGCATTTTCTTACTGGTTTTATTGTGTATAACATGTTATTTATTGCTCCTTAAATGTGGGTAGGTGCATTTTCTTACTGGTTTTATTGTGTATAACATGTTATTTATTACTCCTTAAATGTGAGTAGGTGCATTTTCTTACTGGTTTTATTGTGTATAACATGTTATTTATTACTCCTTAAATGTGAGTAGGTGCATTTTCTTACTGGTTTTATTGTGTATAACATGTTATTTATTGCTCCTTAAATGTGGGTAGGTGCATTTTCTTACTGGTTTTATTGTGTATAACATGTTATTTATTACTCCTTAAATGTGAGTAGGTGCATTTTCTTACTGGTTTTATTGTGTATAACATGTTATTTATTGCTCCTTAAATGTGGGTAGGTGCATTTTCTTACTGGTTTTATTGTGTATAACATGTTATTTATTGCTCCTTAAATGTGGGTAGGTGCATTTTCTTACTGGTTTTATTGTGTATAACATGTTATTTATTGCTCCTTAAATGTGGGTAGGTGCATTTTCTTACTGGTTTTATTGTGTATAACATGTTATTTATTGCTCCTTAAATGTGAGTAGGTGCATTTTCTTACTGGTTTTATTGTGTATAACATGTTATTTATTACTCCTTAAATGTGAGTAGGTGCATTTTCTTACTGGTTTTATTGTGTATAACATGTTATTTATTGCTCCTTAAATGTGGGTAGGTGCATTTTCTTACTGGTTTTATTGTGTATAACATGTTATTTATTGCTCCTTAAATGTGGGTAGGTGCATTTTCTTACTGGTTTTATTGTGTATAACATGTTATTTATTACTCCTTAAATGTGAGTAGGTGCATTTTCTTACTGGTTTTATTGTGTATAACATGTTATTTATTACTCCTTAAATGTGAGTAGGTGCATTTTCTTACTGGTTTTATTGTGTATAACATGTTATTTATTGCTCCTTAAATGTGGGTAGGTGCATTTTCTTACTGGTTTTATTGTGTATAACATGTTATTTATTACTCCTTAAATGTGAGTAGGTGCATTTTCTTACTGGTTTTATTGTGTATAACATGTTATTTATTGCTCCTTAAATGTGGGTAGGTGCATTTTCTTACTGGTTTTATTGTGTATAACATGTTATTTATTGCTCCTTAAATGTGGGTAGGTGCATTTTCTTACTGGTTTTATTGTGTATAACATGTTATTTATTGCTCCTTAAATGTGGGTAGGTGCATTTTCTTACTGGTTTTATTGTGTATAACATGTTATTTATTGCTCCTTAAATGTGAGTAGGTGCATTTTCTTACTGGTTTTATTGTGTATAACATGTTATTTATTACTCCTTAAATGTGAGTAGGTGCATTTTCTTACTGGTTTTATTGTGTATAACATGTTATTTATTGCTCCTTAAATGTGGGTAGGTGCATTTTCATACTGGTTTTATTGTGTATAACATGTTATTTATTGCTCCTTAAATGTGGGTAGGTGCATTTTCTTACTGGTTTTATTGTGTATAACATGTAATTTATTGCTCCTTAAATGTGGGTAGGTGCATTTTCTTACTGCTTTTATTGTGTATAACATGTTATTTATTGCTCCTTAAATGTAGGGTAGGTGCATTTTCTTACTGCTTTTATTGTGTATAACATGTTATTTATTGCTCCTTAAATGTGGGTAGGTGCATTTTCTTACTGGTTTTATTGTGTATAACATGTTATTTATTGCTCCTTAAATGTGAGTAGGTGCATTTTCTTACTGGTTTTATTGTGTATAACATGTTATTTATTACTCCTTAAATGTGAGTAGGTGCATTTTCTTACTGGTTTTATTGTGTATAACATGTTATTTATTGCTCCTTAAATGTGGGTAGGTGCATTTTCTTACTGGTTTTATTGTGTATAACATGTTATTTATTGCTCCTTAAATGTGGGTAGGTGCATTTTCTTACTGGTTTTATTGTGTATAACATGTTATTTATTGCTCCTTAAATGTGGGTAGGTGCATTTTCTTACTGGTTTTATAGTGTATAACATGTTATTTATTGCTCCTTAAATGTGAGTAGGTGCATTTTCTTACTGGTTTTATTGTGTATAACATGTTATTTATTACTCCTTAAATGTGAGTAGGTGCATTTTCTTACTGGTTTTATTGTGTATAACATGTTATTTATTGCTCCTTAAATGTGGGTAGGTGCATTTTCATACTGGTTTTATTGTGTATAACATGTTATTTATTGCTCCTTAAATGTGGGTAGGTGCATTTTCTTACTGGTTTTATTGTGTATAACATGTAATTTATTGCTCCTTAAATGTGGGTAGGTGCATTTTCTTACTGGTTTTATTGTGTATAACATGTTATTTATTGCTCCTTAAATGTGGGTAGGTGCATTTTCTTACTGGTTTTATTGTGTATAACATGTTATTTATTGCTCCTTAAATGTGGGTAGGTGCATTTTCTTACTGGTTTTATTGTGTATAACATGTTATTTATTGCTCCTTAAATGTGGGTAGGTGCATTTTCTTACTGGTTTTATTGTGTATAACATGTTATTTATTGCTCCTTAAATGTGGGTAGGTGCATTTTCTTACTGGTTTTATTGTGTATAACATGTTATTTATTGCTCCTTAAATGTGGGTAGGTGCATTTTCTTACTGGTTTTATTGTGTATAACATGTTATTTATTGCTCCTTAAATGTGGGTAGGTGCATTTTCTTACTGGTTTTATTGTGTATAACATGTTAATAATTGCATAGTGTTTCATTTTTTTGTCGGGATCCCGAGATCTACTATATAAAAAAGAAGTCAAAAGTAAGTCGTAATAGATTCATAATAAAATGCCAGTTTTAATGCTATAAATTAAGAATTGAATTAAGAATTATTTCTAATCGTAAAAAATAGTACAAAAGTATTATACTTTCCCGCCCCTTGTCAATATGGTTTCTACGTGGTGCACGGTTTCCCCATCGTTGGTGACTCAGGCATAGCCACTTGGCGTTTGCCGATACCCAAGTGCAGCGTCTTTAAAATACATATTTTTCTACTTCCTTCTTTCCTGTGGAGACCAATATTTGAGAGTAGAATGTTGCGCATTAACGTTTTTTTCTCATATTTCTTCTCATATATATTGTACTTTGAGACAAAATAAGTTCTTATTTTAACTTTCACATTTTATATGTTAAGAGCGCAATTTTTCGTCATTCATCATTTCAATAGCTTTTAATACTGTCTTAGACAATTCTAGCTTTTCTTGTCTCGCCAATGGATATTTGTCATTCATATTAGATTTGCCACCTAAGGGAAGCCAAGACACAATATTTTCCAACTATTTCCCCGATTTCTTTCCTGATCCCCCCTCCTCTTTAAGGAGAATCTGCCCTTTTTTATATTAGTGTCTTTCGTGTTCACTTCCAGTTTGTTTATTAACCAGGCTCTTCATCTGCTTCAGGCTCTTTTTCATTTTGACGATACCTTATTTGGGAATCATATTTCTGTTCTTTCCTTTCGACAATGAGTGCCAACTCAATACCAGCCTTTTCCGGTGATGTGTGCGTGTGGTTTGCCCAAATAGAGACACATTTCGCCGTTCACGGTATAACTTCAGAGTTGAAACAATTACACTTATTACGTAGCGCATTACCGGCATCGTTAACAGCTAATGTGAAAGATCTTACGATCTTGTGATCTTACGTATTACAGACCTTTAGCCCGGAGCGTCTTACGATAGCGTTATGGTTGACGTCATACATCTCTTTCTGCTGAGCATCGTTTTCAAACACTTGTAAACGATGAGTTGCTCAGAGATCGTTTACCTAGCCAGCTTCTTCGTCGGATGCGTGAAGTAGCTGAGGGCACCCCCAGGATGCGTGAAGTAGCTGAGGGCACCCCCATGGATAGCGGATTATTGAGACAGTTATTTGTATCCCGACTACCATCTATCGTGCAGGCCATACTCACCCCTATGATAGAGACGGGTACTGTAGGACAACTTGCATCTTTGGTGGACAAGGTCAAGACTATACAGGGAGGACCCCTTAAGTGCCGAATTCCAGCGCGATTGCGGAATTTTCAGCCGTAACTACTAAATCAACCCCTGAGCCGGCTTATACAGCCATGCAAAAGACTATCGAGCAGCTGACAAGGGAGATGGAGACATTGAGATTGTCTAGAGACAAGTGACCTATGCGTCGACTCCGTCGTCGATCATCATCGCCGGGACAATATCATATTGATTCACGTAAATTTTGCATATTTAACTGACGCTTCGGCGATTGTACCTGTTGCTTCAACAAACCCTGTACGTACACCCCAAATAATCAGGGAAACAAGAAAAGACAGAAGTGAGCCCGACACTTACTCCCATAAGCTACCCATACGTCGTGCGTTCTACGTAAAGAGTTTCATTTCTCAGTATCACTTGTTAGAGCTGCGTGTTGCATTTGGCCTCTAAGGTTTTTCAAAGAGAAACCCTCTACTTCAACGGTTGTACTTCAGACTGTAAACAGTTCTCCGATACCCACGTATCAAGTTGCACGATCTTTGGACTTGCAACTAATCAGAGATTTTACGTGGATCTTTATATTTGGCGATGTCGTCATTCCTATCCTAATTGGCGGAAAGCTTCTGATCAGCTTACTAGTCCTGTATTTTTTGTTGCTTCTTCTGAAACCACTTATGATTTGTTATGAGATTATTTTCCAGAATTAATAAACTTAAATTTGGAAATAAACAAACCTGCTCATTCTACTGGGCATTTTATTGAAACAACTGTCTTTTCACGTTCACGTTAAAGGCGGCCAGGCACGAATCGAATCACATGCTCCAGTCAGGTATTATTCTTCACTCATCTAGCCCTTGGACATCCCCTTTACATATGCTTCTGCAACGTTCTGGGGACTGTCGTCCTACGGGATATTTTCGTTGGTCGAACTCAACTACTGTTTCCAATCGTTACCCTGTGCTCCATATTCAAGATTCCGCTTCAGTTTTGCACGGTTGTAAATGTTTTTCAACATTAGATTACAACCAAATACCGGTTAATCCTGCAGATTACTAAGACTACTGTTCCTACTCATTTCGCAGCGTTTGTGTTTTTAACTATGCCTTTCGGCTTACATGATGCAGCGAGCACTTTTCAGCGTTTAATGAACAAATTAGCCAGTGACTTAGACTTTGTGTATAACTATGTAGACGACATCCTTATAGCTAGTTCGCCACAGTAGGAACATTTAAAACATCTCCGTATTCTTTTCGAGCGTTTGCAGCGTTACCAATTCAGGATAAACTATGTTAAATGTACCTTTGTTGCTGCAAGTATTGTATTCCTTGGTCATATCATCATAAGCTCGGGAAGTATTTCACCCGTTCCTGAAAAAGGTAAAGCTCTGCTTGATCTACGTTCACCAACTTCTCTTCGTCAATAACGACCGACATTTTCTCGGACTATTGAAGTACTTCATCCTGAACTGTGCGAATATACTTGCTCCTTTAACCGATCTATTGAAAAATAGAAAGAAGAAAGATGAATCTATTTCATTGATGAATGTCAGCTTAAGAATCTCATAAGGCGAACAAACAACCTGCAGACCCATATTTACTATTACATATTTACTATTACAAATTTACTATTACATATTTACTATTACATATTTACTATTACATATTTACTATTAAAAATTTACTATTACATATTTACTATTACATATTTACTATTATATATTTACTATTACATATTTACTATTACATATTTACTATTAGATATTTACTATTACATATTTACTATTACATATTTACTATTACATATTTACTATTAGATATTTGCTATTACATATTTGCTATTACATATTTACTATTAGATATTTGGGATCAAGAGAAGAATAGGGACCCCAGATCATTAACACAAGACGCGGGACATATTTTGGAAGTCACCGGTTGACCTCGCAATACACGTGGTCTCTATTTACAAAACACTTGTAAATAGATCTTTTATTTATGTTATATATTTATGCAGTATATTTCGGAATTTTTTTTTATTTACTAAATAAAAAACAAATTTTAAACGCAATTCTATATTTCGTGTTGTGTATTTTAAGAAAAAGTGGATACTTTTTTTTCTTTTCGTAGGGAGGCGAGTAACTAGCGAAGTTTTATTTATTTGTTTATAATTGTTGCTTAAAGAAAAAAAGGAAAAAACTTCACGAGGGCAGAAATGGGGGGGGGTATGAAATATTTATCACCGTACTTAAGTAATCTTTCGTTTTGTAGGGAAAAATCAAGCTTCCCAAAAAGGGGCACTCTGGATCTTACCTCAGTTTAGAAGGATTTTTCCATACTACACATTGCTCCTAGCCTGAGGAGGCAAAACGGATGATTACGCAAGTTATTTTAATAAATAAACGAAATATATACGCTTTTTAAAAAATCGGCTGACTTGTAATCTTTCGTTTTGCCTCCCCACGAGGGCGGAGTTAGACTTCAAAAATCAGTTTCTAAACGGAAGCAATTTAAAATTTATGAAGTTTTTTCTTTTTTTTTCTGTAAGCAACAATTATAAACAAATAAATAAAACTTCGCTAGTTACTCGCCTCCCTACGAAAAGAAAAAAAAGTATCCACTTTTTCTTAAAATACACAACACGAAATATAGAATTGCGTTTAAAATTTGTTTTTTATTTAGTAAATAAAAAAAAATTCCGAAATATACTGCATAAATATATAACATAAATAAAAGATCTATTTACAAGTGTTTTGTAAATAGAGACCACGTGTATTGCGAGGTCAACCGGTGACTTCCAAAATATGTCCCGCGTCTTGTGTTAATGATCTGGGGTCCCTATTCTTCTCTTGATCCCATATTTGCTATTACATATTTACTATCACATATTTGCTATTACATATTTACTATCACATATTTGCTATTATATATTTACTATTACATATTTACTATTACATATTTGCTATTACATATTTGCTATTACAAATTTACTATCACAAATTTACTATTACATATTTACTATTACATATTTACTATTACATATTTACTATTACATATTTACTATCACATATTTGCTATTACATATTTACTATCACATATTTACTATTATATATTTACTATTACATATTTACTATTACATATTTGCTATTACATATTTGCTATTACAAATTTACTATCACAAATTTACTATTACATATTTACTATTACATATTTACTATTACATATTTACTATTACAAATTTACTATCACAAATTTACTATCACATATTTACTAATACATATTTACTATTACATATTTACTATTACAAATTTACTATTAATCACATATTTACTATCAAGTTACGTGCTAAGCCGGACAATTATTCCCCTTGGGAAGCTAGGCATTTGGACTTCATTTCCGAGTTCTCCAGCAACATAACGCACTATCTCGTCTTCCCATCAGACTATTTCTTCGCCGGAGGTTATTAACCTCCGTCAAATGGCTTTTGACTAGCCATCTTTGAAGAATTTAAATATGTCCACTCCACAATTTACTAATTGCAAATTCTAGTACATGCCCATCGCTACACTAGAAACGTTCAGCACACCTGTGCAAGATCCAACCAAATACACATTGACTTGGTTGAACCCTGACCGGTTAGCCAAGCCTATCCTATTTACTGACCTGTATTGATCGTTTTTCATGATGACCTGAAGCCATCCCACTGAGCGATATTTCTGTTGAAACTGTAATGCGTGCCTTACTATTCGTCTGGATTTCGCGTTATGGTGTCCCAGCAACAATTACCACTGATCGCTGCATGCAGTTTGAATCCTGACTATTCCCCAAAAACTATCCAAAATACTGGATATTAAACGTACTAGGACTACCAGTTATCAGCCAGCTTCCAATGAAATGATTGATCGCTTTCACCGACAATTAAAAACATCATTACCTGCAGCCCCTAATCCTCAACATGTTATGAGGTGCGTGCCCATTGTATTCCTCGGCTGTGTCTCTGCTTTAAAGACGATTTAAGTTACACCCCAGCTGAACTGCTAGACGGTACCCCACTTGCATTACCTGGTCATATATTTACTCCTTCAGATTCACCTGTGGTGGATTTGGAACGCTACGTTGACAGACAATTTGCCGCCCATGAACACTCGGCATTGAATCATCAAATCAGCTGTCCCTAAAGACATTGCAGCATGGGCCCATGTATTTATAAGGAAAGACTCGGTTAAACCCCTACTCACACCATCTTATTCAAATCCATATCGTGTGCTCAAACGTAATGACAAGTATTTTGCTAAGGATGTTCGAGAAACCAAAGAGACTGCGTCGGTTGACAGACTAAAGCGATCATTTTGGGACAGCGATACAGACCTAGGAACCCCATGTTCCACCCAGAAAAATATTTCCTGGACATAGTGATACGGAACCTCCAGAGACAGCCAAATCATTTCTTCCAACTCGCATTACCACCGCACATTCTAGTAGATATCTTCATTGGTCCAAAGAATCATGCAAGGCTTCGTATATCTGAACAGTTAAATTTTCCCAAAATAACTAATTCCTTCTATAATGTTACCCCAACATGTGTAAGTTTTAAGAGAACATTTTTCATTATTCAGCCAAAGAACATTTTCAGTGTTTAGCAAAAAAGTTTTCTCTTTTAAACAAAAGAACATTTTGCACTTCGCAACGTAACAGTTTTTTATCATGTTAATTCAAATATATTATCGTGTCATGCAATAACGTTTCTCTTGTTATGATCGGCTAAACGCCTAAGCAGTGGGTAATGTAGCAGTTGTGTTTAAATATGCACGCAGTATCATTGAGTTGTGATTTGGTTTCGCGCACGCACACTCACGCCTACATGTATAACTGTGTGGGAGCTAAGACACAACGGCGCAGACTTGAATGCAATACGAGGGTTGGCGTCAAAAATACGATTCAAATCAGTTCCAGTTCTAGATAGAATGTGCTATCCTGTTCTCGTCATTTAGCCTCCAGCGACCTGCTAGAATGGAATTCCAGGATACAGCATTCGTTTATCGATAAAAGCCAGTTTACCAAACAACTTTCGTTATGTTCTAGTTTTCTCTTGAACAAAAGTTGCTGCATATTTAGTAGTGGAGCAGTTGGTCTTATTTATGGAAGATGGTGACCCTTTTTTTTGTTCAATATTCTATTTCAGTCAGTTACGTTCTTCATCCTGACTTTCTTCCGAACCAATCATTTAACCAACCACATATCAAAACTAAACATCCTTTAAAAATGGATGCTCCATTTATTTTGAAATGTGTTATTAAAAAATAACTTACTCATTCAATACGTAAACATAGGGTACTTAGTACAGGGTACTTAGTACAGGGTACTTAATATTGCTTGAAAAGTGTAGTTGTTCTGCAATTCGGGAATGAAGAAATTAGACTACAACATAATATTGAGTTAATCAATTAAAACTGATGCAGGATTTGAAAAAGCATTTCCAACGTTTTCGGCTTTTCGTATAGAACACAAAAGTAAATAAGAAAAACGAACGTAGTTTCAGGTACAGCATGTTTTTTTATTGGCAAATGAAACAAGAGTGAAAAGTGTAAACATGATAAAAAAACATATCTGATGTAACACAGGTAAAAAAAACAACAATTTGGAAATGTTTGAGCAAATCCAGCTAAAAACATTTTTGAAAAGCCGAGCGCCATCTTGGAAATCAAATGAAACAATAAAAAAGTGAACAGTGAACAACAGAGAATGTTTGGAAGACAAAGCGGAAGTAGCTTGGCTTATGAATCGACAGCATAAGTAAATAAATATTAATACAGAGGAATCTTAACTATTTCATACACACACATACATGCATACACATAGATGTGTATGCGCGTGCGCGTGCCTGTATGTGTCTAGTAAACCTATATAATACAGAGAGCTCTGCTATGTATATATATCGAACAAATTAAATCCGTAGAAAATATATGAAAATATCAAATTAATATCTTGCTGTCAGAATATAGTATATTAATATAGTATATATTTGTTAAATCATAAATCAACGTGCATGTAATGTGTGCGTGTATATTTAGCGAACCTACATCGTAATATCGATAGTTGTGATAAATCGTTACACTAAACAAATCCGCACCTGTTTTAGTGATGGGAAATAAACGTATACAGAATATTGACCTAAAACGAAAACAGTTTTATAAAACATTTTAATTTAATAAAAAAAAACGTAGTCAATTAAGCAAATCGATACGGAAACATAAAGTCATAAATGGCCGAAATAAAGAGGCGTGGTTTTTATGTAGTAACGATCCACGCTTGTCAATCTCTGTCAACATCCTGTTTTAAAACAAAATTGGATGTTCACGTGTTTTCGTTAATTCATTTTCAGTAAAATTAGTTCCAAAGAAAAATGCTTGTCTTTAAAGTTCATCCTATCCAAATAAGATTCAACAAAATGTTCTGATTCAAATCAGAGACTTCACACTCATCAATAGATATTTTTGTTCACTAAACTGTGGCGCACTGCGTAAAGTACGGAATGCAATAAGCGCTAAAAACGATCATGAACTGACGATACACGTTGACAAATAATATTTTAAAGTTATAATGAAATAAGGAATGATAGTTGACGAAAACTCTATATACTCAGCATCGAGAAAAATACAAAAAAAAAACACCTCTTCGTATTAATTTATTTATTTATTTATTAACGTTGTTATTATTATAACACTTTTAAAATTAAACGTTGTCAGTTTGTATGGGAGAACAACGAAGCAACAATAACAATGACAATGAAGTATGCCTAATGTAGAACAATGGCCATAGAGTAACGTTCGCGTTTAATAAGAGTTGCTATAATAATAGTAATAATAAGTTATTATTACTATTACTATTATTAGTAGTAGTAGGAGGAGGAGGAGGGGAAGAGAAGGAGGAGGAGGGGATAGGGTGGATGAGAAGAAGGAGAAGGGGGAAATACCAAGAAGGAGAAGGAGGGGCAATAATAATAAATTAGTTAAAGATTAGAAAGTTAATTGACATGAAATCATGATTGATCATCTCCTGACATGACCCGCATTAAAATAACATATGTTAAGAATTTACTCCGCTTGTCATTTGCAGTACTTTCTTTTTGGTGACGAAAAGAAGAGCTGTCACGACACTCACGACAACCTTGATGACTAAGAGATAAATACATGATTAACTACAATTAAATATTACTGTGTGTTTTAATTATTTTAACGAGAAAATGAATCATCCCTGGGGGGATTCGTTTCAAACTACTCACAGATCAATAAGAGAAGAAGAAAAGAATGAAGAATTGAAATCAAAAGAAGGAAGGTTAATATAAACTTTAGCGGCTTAATAAAACCATCACCACTTGGTACTATTTCAAACTACTTGTTTAATTCTATCATATTCAATCTTTTTTGACAGAAAATACGTTGAATTTAATTTAATAAAAATATATCATGGGTGTTTATGTACGTTAACTCGAAGCTAATTTCAAAATGGCTCTATCTGATCAATACGCTAGTTGGAGATACTTCAAGATGGCCGTTCTACAGTTAGTGATGCATTCTAGGTTGAAAGAATTAAAAAAAAATATTTCTACAAACTTTTAACTCGTCAACAATTCGTAATTGTGTACCCCCTTCCAAATACTTTCAATACAAGAATTCATTGCTCATCGTTGAACCGCCATCTTTAAATATCTCTTTTTATATTAAATGAAATTAAACGTATTTTCTATTTAAAAAAAAAACAACAAACATTGAATATAATGGTTTTATGCGATAAGTTGTTTTGGAATAGAGCCGAGAGGCCAGTTTTAAGGTTCCTTGAAGTTAATATTAACCTGTTTTGTATTGTTTTGTTATGTATGCGTGCGTGTGTGTGCTTTTTTTTAATGTTCTTCTTCTTTTATTTATTTATTTTTCACCCCCAGGGAATTGTAGTTTGTTTAATGTCTTTTTTCCGTTCTGTTTTCTTTCCGCTCGACATGGCAGCATCACTCGTCATCTGCGAAGAGAATGTGGCCGGAGAAAGTGGAATACATATAACCATGCAGGAATGGCGCGCGACTAAGAGACACACACCAGACCTGGTCATTTCTCTTAAGATTCAAGATGGCCGTGCTAGAGGATGAGGCCCAATAAGGAATACTCTCCGCCCAGATGGTCGCCACCATCTTGTTATTCTTCATCAGCATCACAGCAGCCTAAACGACAACAAGAGAAAAGAAATATGTTAAAGACGATGCCTACAATTATTTACCAAAAAAAAAACAGAATAAAAACAAACAAAACTGATGCAGCCGTCTCCGCCAATTGGAATATTGATTTTAAAGAATTTCATCTACAATTCCACGGAATAAAATTAGAATATTTAATATCTCATTTTATACGTTTTTATACCAACCACGTGCTGGAGTATCTTTTTCAAGCAGGCGGTCGCCATATTGCATATTTGTTTTCCGAAGAATACACGAAGGTCGGAAGTAAATGGTATTTCTGAAGAATACATGAGGGTCGGAAGTAAATGGTATTTCTGAAGAGTACACGAGGGTCGGAAGTAAATGGTATTTCTGAAGAGTACACGACGGTCGGAAGTAGATGACAAATAACAGCGCTAAAGAAACGGTTGCAATCACAAACACATGCATATACATTTATTTACATGTATGTATACATTTATTTGTCACAGAGAAAGTTTGTCCAAGACAACATAAGAGTGATATAATCAAAACATGAAAGGGTTGAAAAGGAAGGGGGTAAATAACAGATGCAATTATTAAAGGTAAATTTCCGTAAATGTCCCGAACATAACCGAAACGAATGTCTTGCCACATTTTCGAGAATGCATTGACGACGTAAAGAAAAACGAGTCACTTTGGGAACTATTCTTGTAAAACATGCAACGCCCAGCAGAAAAGGTGTCACGCTGAGATTGCTAAAATGTTGAACGATAGTTGCAAGCCATGAATAGGACAGCTGGCGCCGTTTCATCAGAATCGTAGAAAGCATGTCAAAATATAGAGCCGAATCCACACAGAAAGAGAGATCAAGCCTCGATTTAGAATCTCGCGCTACGCACGTGCGAGTCATTTTTGTACTTCACAATTGAAGAGTTCATTTCCTTGTTGCAAGCATAATTCAGGGGTGATGAAGTGAATATAATTCAATGGATGTAACGAACTATACTGAGACAACAAAGGTATCATGTTGTGAGCAAAATGGGCGAATTTACATAAGTGACTGGTTGGATGATTGGGGTGGCGTCGGATTCGTGGTGATGTCAGATGGGCGTGCCTAATGCATCATAGAAATTAAAATTGGGGTGGTCTGAATGAGGTGGGTGGGATGTTTTCCATTATTCTTTATGACAGCCATCACCACCATTAATGCAACTTTTGAATTTATCTGATTAGTAACTGGCTTATTGCAGTCTTTATGCCGGGTTGATTTTTGAATCTTTAGTTGTGGAGTTCAGTTGAGGCAGCTTATACGGTTAACCAAAATGGCCCGTGTTACATCATTACTTACACAGCGTTTTAGCTGCGTCTTTGCTACCAGAAACTTCTGGGCTACTTTTGTGGAAGTGGTGTTTCATTAGTTACTTACACTCTTTCTGTTTAGTTAAATCGGCCGAATTGGCTGGCTGAGCCACGGAATGGATGGAACAACTCGATTGTATGATTACATCTTGTTAACAGACGCCGGATAAGAAACGGGTACTGTTTTAGCAAGTCACTAACCCGACGGAACCAATTCCAATTCCATGTGCCTGATAGTGGGCGGGGGTATATGTCCGACAATATATAAAGGCAGAGACTCGGTAGGTTCGTTGGCGGATAGTGACAACGATATTGAATTAATCATTTCTTCCACTCTCTTTCTCTCTTCCTTTCTTTCAATTACTTTTTATTCAATATGGGATTAACACATCACCTAATAAGTCCAAGGCTTAACTAACAGAACACATGTTTTAGGAAAAAATCAAGTTTATTCATCAATATAGTCTTGTTCTAAGGTAATGCACTAATTCCACGGCTTCCTTAACACTTCGATGCCTTTTTTGTAGAATGATTTGTCTTTGGCTTCAAAATACACCTCAGTTCCCGATATCACTTTTTCATTGGATCAAAATTTATTTCCCTGGAGCATTGTATTAAGGTCTGCAAACAACCAGTAGTCGATGGGAGCAGATCTGGAGAATAGGGTGGGTGCGGAAGCAATTCGAAGTGCAAATAATGTAGTTTTACCATCGTTGCAATCGACTTGTGACACGCTACATTGAAAGAGCACACTTTCCTTTTAATTTGTGGCTGTTTTTTTGTTGACTTCTTCTTTCTTGAAACGTATCAATAAGGCTAATCTGCTATTAATGATTCTTTATTGTTCAAGGTAACAAATTAACAAAATACCTTGCACATCTCAAAATACGGAGGCCAAAACCTTGCCTGTTGATGTTTGCGACTTTGGTTGCTTTGGACGGTTTCACCCCCTATTGTTGACAACTGGCTGCAAATTTGACTCCGGAGTGAAGTGGTGGATCTATGTGTCGTCAATTTTCACATATTGATGCACAAACTCCTTTAGTAGTTGCAAACAATGCTCTGAATTGTCGACACGTAGTTGTTTTTGATTGACTGTTAGCAAACGCGGCATTCACTTTGAACATACTTTTTTCATTGACAAATATTCATACAAAATGGTAAACACTACCTTCTGATATCTTCAACTCCTCTGCTATCTCACACAACTTCATTTTACGATCGGCCAAAAAAAGTTTGTGAACTTTTTTATGCTTTCCACTACAACTGCCGAATTTGGGAGACCTGAGTGTTCATCATAATTTGTGTCTGTACGACCGCGTTTAGTCAACACGCTACCACTTAACCATTGTTTCCGAGTCTGAATAACACTTATGAAGCCGTTGCTTGAACAGTATTTTTCTCATCAGAAAGCAATGTTTTATCAATATACGAAATTCATATTTTCTATTGTTGTGAAAACTTGCAACAGTAGCTTCACTTAACTAACTGTAATTCATGAACTAATAATCCAATTAGTTTCAAGTTCTGACACGAGCTATGTGAAGGTTAGTATTTTATAAAAATCATATGAATGTTTTTATGAGTGGCACCATCTATATGTCAGCCCTGTGACTTATTGAATGATGTGCTATTTTTGATCGCAGGGTTTATATTTCTTATTCTTCGACATGAGAAACCGCATTATCGACCGGAAGTTTCTTCATATGTTATTAAAATTCGGTTGTGGTCGTATCCCATTGATAAGTGAATGGGAAGAGGATAATGGAGACGAATGGAAGTAAAAAAAGATTTTCTTTTAAGAATAAAACCACACATTTATTTTGAATAAATTATATATCAAAGATTGATTACTTTTATCCGTTTTGATCAGATTTTTTTTTCAATCTAGCGCACCTTTCTATCTTAAACAAAAATGGATATCTAATCGCACTCCCCCCAATATTTCAGTTGATTACTCTTGAATGTTTGAATAATTATTGTGTGAAATCTTTCGACTAACTTTACTTTATGAACTGCGACTAAATCAACTGAATAAATAAATAATTCATTATTTCTTTGAAATTATTCGCAAAAACGCAAACCCATAAAAATGCAAGAAAAGGCTTAGAAAAGAATTGCTTGAGATTGGCGTTCAGATTAGTTGGCCATTGAAATGTAATGGATTGAATTTTTTATAAGAAAAAATCAATAGTTGTTGTCATTCATAACGGAGTCTTCAATTCAAACACATTTATTGATTAATACAATGGCTTACTTGGTTTACTTGTAGACATATATGAGTGCTGGTTTGTCTGCCTGTCCCATTCCCCTCTCTCTCTCATATATATATATATATATATATATATATATATATATATATATATATATATATATATATATATATATATATTACTTCAGATGAAACGTTATTTTAATCAATGAAACAGTGGGTGGGGAAGAACAGAAAATTGCTAAAATTTTCCTTAAGGCCTTATCGTCTGACCCTCTAAAAGGAAACGTCAAAATGATAAATTAAAAACTAAGAAAATTCAATGAGATATGAGGAAAAAATTGTTTTCCCTTCATATCTTATTCGATACAGTAAGTGCTTATCAATACAGTAAGTGCTTATCAAACCGAACTGCCTGTTAATCGTAAATTTCAGAAATGTCAACATTAAAACATCCAGAGAAAAAAGCGAAATAAATGAAGAAAACTGTTTACCTTTTGGCGACCCTGCGCTGCCACAACAATGTCGAATTTGTACGTTCCGTTGTGTGGAGCGACAAAGTGAGCGGTTTTCTCGTTGTAGGCTTCACCGACATTGGTGACAATCTCATCCCAGAAGATGTCCTTGTTCTTGGCTTGTGGTCCAAGATTCTGTTTCAGGCCGACATAAAAGGCAATCTTGGGTCGGATTTTGGCAGGAGTCCCTAAAAGATCGAAAGCAAAAACAAAAATGTAACCAGAGTGAATTCGGAGAGTCGGACATCTCATTTGATTTATCGGGTGGTCCAAAATAAGGTCACCCATCGAATGGTTAATAAAATTATTTTCTGAAATCCAACTATATTTGATAATGTAAACGTCAGTTTATACCGAACTTGTCCATCAAGTTTCAGTCCAACAGTTTTTGTTTTGTCGCGGTTCAATTGGTCAATTTGTCTGATCAGCAGAAGGTATGGTACTGAATGGACTTCATACTCACCGGAACTTAAATCCACGCAAAGTTTTATCTGTTTTATCTGTGATATTATCTCAAAGATTATACAAAAAAAATCTGTAGACTATTCCTAAACGAAAAGAGAACATCAAAGCCGAAATCAATCCAAGTATCCGAGTATGTTTGCAACGCAGAGGTGAACATTTGTACCAAATATGGTTGGATTGCAGAAAGGATTTCAAATGTTATTAACGATTCCGTGGGTGGCATTTTATTTTGGTTATCCAGTTACATTATATTTACATTTATATATGATTATATATGCACTCAGGTGAGTAGCAGAATATATATATATATATATATATTAGAAAATGAATGATGAGAATAAAAATTGGATAAAATACAATATTTATTAAATCATCAGATAATTCAAACAATAAATATATCAATAAACATTTTTCTTTCCTCAATCCATGGATTTTCAAAAATATGCTTTTATCAACAGAAAATCAGATGTTTATATTACTGCTCCATCCTGTATACCGAGCATTGACTTATTAAGATAGGATATAATTTAAATATAACATTTTATCTTTAGTATTTCTACACACACACACACACACACATATATATATATATATATATATATATATATATATATATATATATATATATATATATATATATATATATATATATATATAATATTTGTATCATTATGTAAAATAAAAGTGAATAGCCATGTGATACGTATGTTTTTAAACACACACTCAATTCTGCCAGGGGGAGCAAACATTTCGATGTTGTGCTATCTTCAGGCAACGGGCTAATGATTGCTGTAATGTGATGGACTATGCATTCAAATCATAAACCAATGAAAACATGCGTAGAACGTAGAGAACAGAACATAAAATATAAAAAAAGAAGAACAATAAAAATTAAAAAAATTATAAATAAAATAAAAATTAAAAATTAAAATTAAAATAAATCTAAAAAAAAAAAAAGAGACACGATATACACGCTGGAGATGATTGCTGACGAGGTGTGTAGCCAGTGATGTAGAACGCGATTGTCGGTACGCGCGATTGTACGAAGAGTTGTGAAAGAAAATGCGAATTTATGGAGTCAGACAATAATAATGAAAATAAATGTGTACAATGGGAATAAAAGAGACATTACCGGAAATCAAAAAACAAAGAAGAAAAAACAAAAAAAAAACAAACAAAAACAACAACGACAACAACAACAATAACAACAATAAAAGAGACATTACCAGAAATCAAAAAAGAAACAAAAAAAAAAAAAAACAAAGCAAAAAACAACAGCAACAACAACGACAACAACAACAACAACAACAATAACAACAATAAAAGAGACATTACCAGAAATCAAAAAAAAAACAACAAAAAAACAAAAACAAAGCAAAAAACAACAGCAGCAACAACAACAACGACAACAACAACAATAACAACAACACGGGGGTGTACAATCACAAAATCGTTCAGATAGTCCAGCGGTCATCCTGAGCAGAGTGAATAATGGATCGATGACAGTTGATCGTGTCAAATTTGCTATATCATTCTTTTTCTTATTTCCTTTGATTTAATTAATTAATTAATTTATTATTACAATTTATCAATAATTCTCCGCAAG
>CAUVYP010000543.1:1107500-1140000 GCA_963556195.1 Sepiola atlantica
CGTTGGACTCTCAGGTAAGGTGTTATTTGCCATGGCAATCGGTGGTTGAAGAGGTTTCTTGTAGTTATTGAAGTAAATGAGCTTTGTCTTAGCAGCATTAAATGTTACCATCCATTAATGACCCAATTCCACTACAGACTGGAGGTCACTTTCTAAGAATTCAGCCATTGCATCAGATATATGCGCGTCCGTTTTACTCACATGATGAGAGTAGGGCGTGGTGTCGTCAGCAAATATACCCATCTCAGACACAATGTCATCATAGAGATCGTTTATGAAAATAAGGAACAATAAAGGTCCAAGGATCTTTCCTTGGAGTACACCTACAATTATGTCATGTTGTTTGTATGAACGACCATCGAGGATAACCTACATCTATCTTTTGAATAGGAAGGAGCTAATTATATTAAATATTCGCACAGTAATACCATATGAATTAATTTTTATGAGAAGACCTTTATGCAAAACCTTGTCAAAAGCTTTGGATATATCAAGCGCTACCACCCTAGCTTTTAAAAAGAATTTTAAAAAGAAGAGGCCTATTTGATTCATTTCTTTAAAGAATATTTTGCTAATAATTCTAGTTATTTTCATGAGAGAAGAAAGAATCATTTGTTTTTATAGTATTGACCCTTACAGACATTTATTATTTCAAAAGAAATGTTATTTCTAACAGCTAATTATACAGATTTATATAGAAAACACCGTGGAATTTTCACGGGGTCATCCCGCCCGTGAATTAATATGTTTACTCAATCATAAATCGTGGATTGAATAAAGAGTTCAGTTCAAAATTTCATACAGATTTCCGAGTTCAACATAAATATTTTCAAATACGACTAGAATTTGAAAAGACGCACCGGAAGAAGACCGCAGATCACATCGGCCGAAACATTGTGAATATAATAACGAAGATGAGAAGAGTAGTCAGAATAACCCAAATACTCCAAACTTGTAATAATTATTGTCAACACAAAAATGGCGATGATAACACACTTCTGTGTTTGTGAAAAAGTTTGAAAATTAAATGCAAAATGGCGACACATACTTTTTTTATTTTTATAATTATAGTTTCTAATATTTGTAATAAATCATTACAATTAATATCATAACGAATTTTGATTTTGTAGCAAGTATTCGGACGGTCGTGAATATGACGTCACAAACATGCGATACAAATATACGAGCTCTTAGATGAAATGAAACCGTCACTTCCGGTGGCGAAAGAGCTACGTTGGCAATCCGTGAATGAACGACTAACAATAGTAAGTCATGATAATGACCCATCTTCATCGAAGTTTCCTACGTCCGTAAACAACACTTTTGGATGTTGGACAATTTTTACACATTTCACCAGAAAACCAAATGTATTGTAAAAATTCAATTAATTCAATAATTAATAAATAAATAAACTTACAACAATAAATGTTTAATGAAACGTGTATCAATGAAAAGCTTCTGCCAAAGTGGGAGAGGTGTCTGAACAAAAATTGGACCGTTTATTCATTGTCTTAGATTTTAATTAAGCAATCTTTAGCTTTTGAAAATGTCAGAAATCAACCCATCCGGATTACATCAAAAGTTGATTAAATATTTAATGAATAAGTAAATTCTACGACTTGTTCACTAGAAACATACACATTAACTTTATTTATTTATACAGGGTGTTTGGAAAACCGATTGCATAACTTCGGGACTATGTTCTATATGTGCAAAAGCGGTTCTTTGTGTGGGGTTGTTTTTGTTATAGCATTCCATTACTAGTTTAATTTCCGTTGTGGCTCATTCCTTCCTCTGCGTGGTTTGTGCTGATCATATTTATTTACCTGTATTTGATCTGTTACATTCTGTTACCTGAAATAGAAGGGGCTAGCATTCGCAGGATGCCGACCGGATCCCCCATATTGGCTATCAAAGGAGCCTTTGCCGATCATAATGCTTGGATCTTTCTTCTGGGTCCACGGCTTTGTTATTGGATATGGCAACCACAGGCTTATGCTTATTTTACCTGTGATCCTGCCACAGAGATAGTATATATCTATCCAATATGTAAAAATAACAGTGAAATATCGCACATATTGTATATGTTAGATGTTTATAATAAATAATATTGATCAATAGGTGTTTCAATAGCCTATAATTCGAAAATCAAGTGTTTTCGGGCCTATATAGACATATAGGACATAGTCCTATAAGTTATGCCATCGATTTTCCAAACACGCTGTATATTTAGTAAATATTATGTGAATCTGAGTACGATATTTAGTTTTGATCTACATTTACAAAAGATTAATTCTACTAAATTTTCATTTTTTTTAATATGGGAAAAGAAAATTATTTTTGCTAAATTTTAATCGCTGAAAATATTTAAAAAAATCTTGTTCTATGCTTTGTTAAGGTATTCATGAGATGGCTTTCCATGACATTCTCGACTGGTCCCGATGCTCCCAGCACTACATAGTGTGCCTCAAAGCACCTTTGTGTAAGTACAGTGGTCTCTTTAGTCTCTTCATAATGAATAACCGCCCGTTGTAACCCTGTTTATTTGTATGTGCATAGTAAGAACACGACGGATGTAGAGGACTCTAAACTCGATAATAATAATAAAAGAAACTCGATTGTTTATAGGTAGTTGTAGTTTCTGTGAGTATCATCGACAAACGGATGTTTCGGCAGAGAGAACTTGGCAGCATCGGGGCAGACCATCATGCACGACAACCGGAAGATGTATTGCATAACCGTAGTAATCTAGAGTAGTGGTGCACATAGATGTCATCAACCATCGAAAGATTCAAATGACAATCTTCCTGAAACGAACTAATCACGAGAATCCGGTAACCATTTTCAACCTGATTGATTGACGATTGCGATTATTTTTATAACACTAAACTAATTTTAGTGAAATTGTTTTATAGTTTAATTACGTAAAAAATTAATTTAAAATGTTTTATTCGTAAAACCTTTTAGATTATTTTTCTCCGTAATTGTACAAAACATAGATTTAAATTTCAAATATTTTTATCGATTAAAATTTAGTCAAATTAATTATTATACCCCTTCCCCTCTCCTCCCCCTCCCGTACGAAATGTATTTATTTTTATAAATTGGGGGGGGGGGTAATGAATGGATGGATTTATCTTTTCTTTTTTGCGTTTTTCACTTCTTATTTCACAATTTTCACCACCTTTCTTTATCCGAAAATAATGATCGGAAGAAACAAAAATATTTCATTTTTATTTTAATAAATAAGACACTTGATAATGAAAATAATATTGTTTAACAAACATTAAATTGTACCCCCTTCCCCTACAACTAAGAAGTAGGTAAAATTTAGTGAAGCAAATAATTTTACAACATTTTTTTCTTCTACTACTACTACTACTACTACTACTACTACTACTACTACTACTACTACTACTACTACTACTGTTGCTACTGCTACGACAAAACGAACAATTCATCAAAGTTAAAAAAAAAACAAAAAACAATTGAAAGCAATCAAGAATAAAATAATTTTTTAAAAAAACTATTTTTGAAAAATCTTCGTTTTATCGCCAATCAATAATAGGCAAGGAGGTGTTATCCTGAATTGGATTCACACTCACCAGGCCTTAACTGCCCCTACCTTTATATGTGGGGCCATCAAAAAACGATGGCGAGACTATTTTTGAAATGAAGAGGAGCATCACAGCCGAAATGTCAAGAAAAGAGTGTGACGTCAGAGTTATTGACAATTGTGCACGTCGTATCCGGATGTGTTATCATTGAACTGCGATAAAACAAAGACTGTTGGACATTCATGACTGAAACTTGGTGGGCACGTCAGGCATAGACTAAGAGTTACTTGTACCAAATATAGTTGGATTACAGAAAGGATTGTGAATTTTAGTAACGATTCCATGGGGGGCATTTTTTGTAGGGTCACCCTATATTTAGGCATTAAAATAATCTACAGTGAAGCAAAGGGTTGATATGCCGTTAAACAGACAAACCAAACCAAACCTGCCTTATATTTAATCGTACTTCAAACGATATCAATCTTTGATGCTTTTATAAACCTTCAAGAGCCATTAACAAGCCATTGTTGGAAGCCGATTATGCATTTGCATGCCAAATCTCATCTTATCTTCGAATTCTTACTTCATTGATCCAAAACGGAAGATTCATGGCCAATTTCTGCTGCTGAAAACATCCGGAAGAAAGGAGAGTTAAGGGAGGCTGCAACCTTTGCGCAATTCTACAAGTTATTTAGTGGCAAGTATATAAATAGTACTAAAGAGAGTTGACAGTAAGTTTGAGTCATTTGTTTGGTGAGCATGGGTTTTTAGCTATCGTTAAAAAAGTGGACTCATCTATTTTATTATTTTACCGTAACTTTTTTTGCCTGAACATTTAATTATAAACGTAATAACATGAAGGGATACATAAACTTATAAACATTTAATTATAAACTTAACAATTTACGCATTATTTCACATTACGATATTCTAGGTGTTTTTACAAAACAAATATCAACTGTATGATTAGATACATCGAACTGCAGCGAATCAATTCCGAAAACAAACATCTCGACAAAATTGGCTCAAGATTTAAATATTTTATTAAAATATTTTTCAACCAATCGGAGAGCCGGGATTTCTACCACTTAATACAAGGAAAAATAACCGTTAAAAAAAGAACAGATCCGTCAGGAGCTGATAAGAATCTTCGCAACTATCACTGGAAGTCTATTTTACTGATATATGCAGCAGGTAACGCCACACCCATACAATCTGTTCATCATAACAGCGCACACACAATCAGACTGCTAGATTCACGCAAACGTCCAATCCTTGATCTTGCGTATACAATCCCAATTTATTTTTGTATGAATAAAGTGATTTATTCAATGAACGCAGTTCTATCCACTGTCAAGATGCAATAATCGGACTTTGTACAAAGGAACGAATAGTTTACTGCAGGCTCATGAGTATTTTGTTATGCATAGGACCGAGATAAACAGAGCATCAGCTTCCCTCAGCATCCCCCATCAGGAGAATTTGGCCACCCCCATTAAGAAATAGCCTAAGAAGTTAGTAAAATCTATAACCATCTTAGCTGGAATCGTACAAAATATGATGAGTGACAAGTAGAATAGAGTTTTCCGTAAAAGAAAATGGTTGGAATAATCGTATTCTCAATATAGAATGTTTATGTCAAAAATCAGAAACCACACAAGATAAACTTTATTTTATCGGATTAAGTGTGATTCCAACTTGGTTTTATTTACTCCTCCCCAGGAGTTAGGCACAAGGCCAGTTTTATCTTACTCCCACAAGTAAGATGTGACCCAAGATCGGGTCGAGAAAGTGGGGGTTGAAAAGCCAGCGCTCGAGAGGTGAGCACTCTGGCCATTTAAAAATTGCCTGGGCAGCCCCGTCGGCATTCCCCGGTAAAGAGAGAGAAAGGGAGAAGGGGAGGGAGAGAACGGGAAGTTGAAAGGAGAGGTATTATGTGTGTGTATGTGTGTGAAGAAAGAGAGAGATAGAGAGATAGAGGGAGAGAGAGAGAGAGAACGGGGAGACTTAAAAATAAAGATGTTGTACATACTTTAACAAAACTTTCCAACTTTCGAATGAATGCCATGATACCTTGCCAATTGCTCATAATTTTAAAAACTTTATCCAAAATGAAATGTCAATAAAAAAAATGGGTGTTTCTGCTCTTTAACAATGGCATTCAAATATGTAAAGAAGTGTATAAACTTTGTTATGTATATACGTGTTAGCTGAAAATATTATAATTGCGCAAATCCATTCAGTATTTATTGAATTATAAGAAAAGAAGAAAAAAACGATTATACGTATTTGTAGCCATTTCAGCTTACAGTTTGGCAAGGGAGATAACTTTCGGAAAAAGTCCAAATATTAAAAAAAAAGATGGCGACCGTGAGATAAAATCGTTTTTTATTTTTAATTTAATAAATACTGGATGAATTTGCGTAATTTTTGGTGTACAGTCTTATTTCCAGCTACCACGTAAGTACATAACAAAGTTTATACATTTCTTTAGCTATTTCTTTTTTTTTTGTAAGAGAGGCCTAACAGCAGGAGCACCAAAAAAATGAGACACGAATTGATCGCCGAAAGTGTCAATTAAGTTTCAGATGAACCACAATGGGAGTCACGTGACAGGATTTAATCAAAACTTTCAAGCTGCGTAACCATGGCGACATTAAATGAAGCGACAAGATTAATCGTCTGCCGTGATTCTACAGCACAAAGCTGTGATTTCTTATTCGCCGTCGGTTCTTCGGCGGCGGCGGCGATTCCTTGTTGTTTTCGTTGAAATATAAAAATGGAAATTGGCGCTTTTAGATGAAACACCAAAAATGGTTGATGTAAAAAAAAATGGAAAAAATTGTTTACGTTAATTAAAAACAAGAAAATATTGTCGACGAGCATTGTTAAGTCAACAACATCTGCGCATTCCGTTACAGGAAATGCCGAGTTACACAAGTGGAAAGAGATCAGTGCACTTGAGCACGACCCAATCTTTAAATGCGTATTTGATTACATGCATGTTTTTATTCATATCAGCACGCATATATCTGCACACATGAAAAGCATATGTGTGTGTACATGTGTGTGTATATGTGTGTGTGTATATATATAGTAATCATCCAGGGACAAAATATTATCACAGTTATTCAGTGTGGCGAGGCAGACTGAAAACTCGTCTTCTACCACGACTGCAAAGAACTTTCCTTTCTTCCCTTGTTTACCTAAATTTAAACGGAATTTCCATGAACAGAGTTTATTTCCAAGAACTTTCCATCCGTAGAATACATTACGGGGCTGCTTCCTTGCAAACTACAAAATGGTCGTCTTCAAGTCCAATGTGAACAAATTCTTGCAAGTCGTCCTCTTAAGTAATCAAATTTTGTCCATTCCGTCAATATTTTCTGGCAATCTCATTAATCCTTATCCTTGAGTGGCTGTTCACCTTTGTAAGTAGTGACTCATTAGTTAAAAAAAAATTGTTGGAGTTTCTATCCCCTCCGCAAAAGCCAGTGGATGGTTCTCAGGATTTTTTTTAAAGCATAGTTCACCCCAAACAAGGCAGGCCGCCACTGTAGACGTAAGGGGCTACTGAGAGATAGGGTGTAAGTTATGGGGGTCATCCTAAGTTGGGAGCTGTGAAGCGAGGTGTTTGTTTACATTAGTTTTAAATTTCTGCATGTCAGTAAAGTCGTGGAAACAGATAGCAGAGGGTGGGGGTCCAGAGGCCGGCAGCACGAGGAAAGAAGCTATTAGAGTAGACGGCTCTCTGGCATCTTGAGACCTCTACAGTGAATGGATGGGATTTGGACGATTTTCTGGTTGGTCTAGTAAATTTACGTCGAAGAGGCACTAAGGCAGCAAGTTCATCAGAGCACAATCCATTAAAGTACTTGTAAAATAGGCACAAGGATGAAACATTGCGGCGATAGGACAGGGACTGGAGCTTGGTAGATAGTGAGGGACCTATTAAGTTGACGATTCTTTTTTTGGATCTTGTCTAAGAGGGAGAGACTAGTGGATGATGCCCCAGCCCAGACGTGACAACAATACTCCATGCATGGGCGGATGGCTTTGTAGAGATATAGGATACTGTTAGATGTGAGAAGTTTTCTAGCACGGTAGAGGGACCCCACTTTCTTTGCAGCAGCCTTGGCAATGTCTTCTATGTACATGTTCACATTCATGTTACCTGTGAAGGTTAGGCCAAGAAGTTTGAACGTTGGACTCTCAGGTAGGGTGTTATTTGCCATGGCAAGCGGTGGTTGAAGAGGTTTCTTGTAGTTGTTGAAGGAAAGGAGCTTTGTCTTAGCAGCATTAAATGTTACCATCAATTTATGACCCCATTCCATTACAGACTGGAGGTCACTTTCTAAGGATTCAGCTATTGCCTCGAATATGTGCGCGTCCGTTTTACTCACATGACGAGAGTAGAGGGTTGTGTCGTCAGCAAATATACCTATCTCAGTAATAATGTTATCAGAGAGATAGTTTATGAAAATCAGGAACAGTAGAGGTCCGAGGATGGATCTCTGGTGTACACCTGCATTTATGTCATGTTGCTTAGATGAACGGCCATCGAGGACAACCTGGATCTTTCTTTTGATTAGGAAGGATCTAATTATATTAAATATTTGTCCAGTAATACCATATGAGTGGATTTTTATGAGAAGCCCTTTATGCCAGACATATCAAGAGCTACCGCCCTAGCTTCACTTGCCTTGTCCAGTGTATGATATATGCGTTCAGAGATTACCGTTATAATATCCGCAGTAGATCGTGCTAGTCTAAATCCGTACCGGTTATCAGAAATAAGTTTAGCATTAACTAGGTGCTGGACTATCGCTAGATTGACTACGGATTTAAAGATTTTAGCAAAGATCGGGAGTAGACTGATTGGGCGATAGTTTTTAGGATTAGTTCTATTTCTAGAATTCTTGAAAACTGGTACCATAGAAGCAATTTTCCAGCTATCAGGGAATCAAGATTTGGCATTTGTTGTAGAGTTTGGAGAGGACAGGGGCCAGTTCAGCAGAGCAATTCTTTATTACTATTACTGGTATAAGATTAGGCTCACAAGTTTTGGAGGTGTCAAGCTTTTTTATGATGTCCCTGATATGGTCATAGGGTGATGACCAGGTTTTCAAGTGTGACTTCAGTCCGCAATGGGAATTTAGAGAGGGGGTGGTTTGCTGAGTCCAAAGTGGAATTTAAGGCCAAACGCTAGACAAGTAGTTCAGCCTTATCAGTTGCCGTGCAAACGAATTAACTGTAATTGAAATAAGAGCGCACCAGATTAAGTAGAGATGAAGCATGATATGAATATTGAGTTCGTTTGCCCGCCAAGAGTGTAGCAGTTAGTAACACCGTGTTGTGAATGGCATATGTTCCTGTGGAAAGTTTGGCCTCTCACTGTTTAACGGCAAACTCTTTCTGATTCGTTGAAGTCCGATAGAGGCAACCAATCGAGGTTGAGTATTTTGATTGAATTGACCAATCATTATTAAGTATTTCAACCACTTAAACATCGAATATTTCAGACATCGTTTGTTTCCTTTCTGCTGGAACAGGACTTTTATAATACCCCTACCTTTCACAAATTCCCACCCCTTCCTTTCACAAATAATTTCCCCTTCCTTTCACAAATAATTTCCCCTTCCTTTCACAAATTCCCACCCCTTCCTTTCACAAATAATTTCCCCTTCCTTTCACAAATTCCCACCCCTTCCTTTCACAAATAATTTCCCCTTCCTTTCACAAATACTCTCCTTCCTTTCACAAATACCCTCACCCTTCCCTTCACAAATACCCCTTTACTTTCACAAATACCCCCCTTCTTTTCACAAATACCCACCTTTTTTAAATATCCTCTTCTTTTCACAAATACCCTCTTCTTGGTCACTTTTTACAGAAATATCGGAATAAAAAAAGTCCATGTCTCATTTCTTTCATTTGTTAGATATATCGGTGACAATTTTTGACATTTTGAAATTTAGAAATTTGGTCGTCAGCTGACGAATTGTGGAGTCAAGTTGACCGAATTTGGAGGGTTTGCTGATCGTTTCGGTGACTATATTTTTAATTGTCTTGTTGACAGTATGTTGCAAATTCGTATATATATTTTGAGTCGTTTTCAGTGAATATTTTTTATTTAGTCAGCTAGTCTTCAATAGATGCGGAGGATTTGCTTAAGTTTTCAGAGTATTTTTTGCGCGTGCGTTCGGCAATGACGTCATGTTGATAGGATTTTGTTTTATTTCTTGCGAACGCGTCCGTCGTGGCAGCAAGTTAACGATTTTTTTTTTGTTATGGAAGTAAAACTTTTAGTGGATGAAGATCCACTACAAGTTTTCCTCCATAACAAAAACACAAACCGTTAACCAATAGTCGGGTTGATTCGTGCGCTCGTTCAGGATTTAATCAACGAAACTCCAGTTCATAACGCGTGTGCGTGTGTACTGGTTTTAACTGGTAAGAGTGTTTACGACGTTTTCAGTGATCATTTGGTTGATTAAGATTCCGGGCATTTTGTGCAGTTTGAATGTCCGAGAGTGGTTGGGTCATGGGCGATGTTTTCTTTGTGTGTTGCATCGATGTTATGTCGATGTTCGCTGAATCTGACTTCTTAACAATCATTCGATGACTCTGTAATATTCGACCAAGACGATCCATCAACTTGTCGAAAGGGTGCTCGTTCCGAGGTCACCAATGTAAAGGATCAAAGATTATCAAAAATTATGTTCGTACGTCGGGGTGACCAAATATGTGGAACGGCCAATAGTAAGTAGAAGAATTATTAGTTAAGAGGGTCTGAGGTTCTTGCGAAATAAAAAAAGTTTTATTTTTGTTCATATGTGTGTAGACTTGTTGTGAGTGAGTTTGTGAGACTGTGTCTAAGCTGTCGCTATATTTTATTAGTCCATGACCGTAGCTTATATTGTGTGCCAAGATGCCAGTAGCTAAGGGACTATGGTCAGAGTTCGTTTTCCCGCCAAGCGTATGTGTAGCAATTAATCACATGTTGTAAATGGCATTTGTTCCTGTGGCAAGTTGGTTCCCTTACTGTTTCTCACTGGCGATAGCATTTAAGTCCTCGATTATATAGTTAATATAAACAGGTTCCCAGATCCAACGCATAACTCTTTATGATTGGTTGAAGTTTGATATAGGGAACCAATCGAGGTTGAGTATTTTGATAGAATTGACAAACCAGTATTAACTATTTCAACTAAATAGACATCGAATATTTCAGAGATAGTTTCTCTGGCACTTTTGTTGCTGTTGCTGTTGTTGTTGCTGCTGCTGCTGCTGCTGCTGCTGGGACAGGGGTTCCACAAACTCATCAAGGACACGATAAGTGTGGATAAAAATAAACTACCATTCTTAAGAAAAGTAAATTGAATGAAAATAAACATAGAAACTGTCACGACTAATAGACACCTCTCCACGAATCCCAAACAGACAATATTACAGATCTTACCAGCTTAATCGATACTGTGGCAAAATCTATAATTATAAGACTTAGTATTGTAATTACATAGAAACAAACCTCCGCCAAAAGATTGGATCAGCAAATCCCAGACAGGAAACAAAACTGGAATTCCAAATAAAAAAGAATAGAAAATCTAAAACTGTTAAAAAGACACTAAAAAATGGCCAAACCACGGAAGTCAACAGCTTCAAAAAAGAGGGAAGACTAAAAAGATACAAATACAAACGGATTGCGGAGAAGTAGACGGTGGTTTAGGGTTGCCTGTTTGATTATCAACTGTTGTTTTTTCTAGTGAATGAGCGAGAGAGACAGAGAAAGAGACAGAGCGAGAGAGAAATTGTGTGAGAAAGGGGGAGAGAGAGCTTGCACAAGACGACACCAACCGAAGTAGTCGGTCATTACAATGAGCGGCAACTGACACCAGTAATAAATGATGTGAAAAGGAACCTTAAGAAATAAATGATATATTTTAAAGAAAATACGTCTTCTTTTTATTCAACCTTCTATTTCAGCCGTGCAGAATTCAATGATTCATCGTCTCTGAAGTCAAAACAATTAAATCTCTAACCCCGCAGAGAATTAACAATTAATGCGACCGGCTTACACTCCCACCCACCCACCCCACACTCCAGTTCGGATATAGCTACAGAAAAGCCACAAGTTCTGCAGATCTTCAATACAACGTGGGTCGGAAGGGTTCATGTGGTAGTTAATCGGAACGCATGCAATTTTCCTGACATCGGGCGACAGTCAGTATCGAGTCACCCAGAATGCAAGACTGAGTTACTACTCGGGTCATAACAGGAGACAAGAGAAACTCTTGGCTAATTTGCATAGTGTAGTATCTGTTCTGATACTACACTTCATCGTTTCTGTCCCCAGTCAGTGAAGGAGAAATCTTTCTAGACTGAGGCAATTTATTTTTTTATTCCCAATCCTGAGTGCCCATTTTGGGGGAGCTGGATTTTCCCCACATTAAAAACCGTCTAAAAATGTCTAACCATGAATGCGGAATGTTTGAAAACAAAAAAATGAATAAATATGAAGAAGGAGCAGAAAGTGAAATTAACTATTCAGATGATTTTTAAAAAAATCGCAAACACCTTACCACGCGGAATCTGGTTCAAGAAATTCTCGAACCAATATGAAAGACATAACTACCGAAGAAATGTATTCGCGAAGCAGACATATCAGGAAGAGCGCGTTAATCCCAAAAGGCAGCACGAAAATAACGACCCCAGAACGATAAGCAGCCCATTTTATTTGCACAACTTAACAAAGTGATCTATCACTCGCAGATTCCTTCCGAGAACCAACAATAATTCTGTTGAACTACAAGAGGAACAAATCGAGCAGAAGATACCGAAGAAATGAACAAGAAGAAAGACAATAGTCATGGCGGCGATTGACTATAAGAAAACATGATACTGTTCAAAGTAGCATCGACAGTGAATATTGTTCTTATGTATTTAGTCTCGATTAGACCAAAGCTCAAATCGGCAGTATCTTTCAAAAAAATCACAGTGCTAGAAGTATTCAGTCTCGCGTACTATAAAAACCAAAACACAGCCTTCTTTCTAGTTTTCCTGTTTATTCTTCCATACCCGATGCACGCAGGTGCGTCCTTAAAAGCTAACCTCGACCCCTAGTCGAAGCTCTCAACAAACGCAACGAGAGACACACACGACCTTCTGTACGCCCAACGAAGCATACCCACGCCTCCAACCGAACGCTTACACACAGTTCGTAGTACACTCTCTGACTGGATAAACAGGCACACTAAAACACACGAATCTACAGCCTATACTATTTACTAACCCGATGCCAGCCGAAATGAACACATCTGCTCAATTCCTTCTTAACGGACAAAACGGCAGCCGAAATGAACACGTGTACTCAATTTCTCCTTACAGACAAAACAACTCTCTTATTTCAACAGAACGTATTTCGGATTCTGTGTACTTTCATATTTTACTAACTCTTACATCTTTCGTGGCCTTAGTTGTCAATAAAAGATTATTAATTTTGTATGGATAGACATTCTTATTCTTTCTTTTGATAATGTCCTATCTGCAGCAATACAACACCATAAACATGAAGAATTTACTTTTTAAGGATTTAAAAAATACCAGACAAAATGTTCAATTTCATGGAGAAAGCAATGAAAATAGGACATCACTTGGCAGAGATAAGAATACAGGAAACCTTTTCAGACAACCCATCCCCTTCTCTCCAGCACGATTCGTGCTAATGGTGATGTGTCACTCGTCAATCTACCCAGAAGATGCAATACACGTTATTGATTTGCAAAAGTAAAAATAAATTCCCCTATTTATATCGATGCTATAAAACAGAAAGAAAGTAGAAACACTAATAAAAACAACTAGAATTTTTAGTATAGAGATGAAATTCGGAATAGAAGAAGAGGAAGCCTAAAACAACGGAAGATACAGAGCGACCTAATCGAGAAGTAATAAGAGAACGCGTTAATTATAAATACACGGGCATTCTGGAAATGAATTACAGCAAACAAGCAGAGATGAAAGATAACAAAAATAGAATATCTCAAAAGAACGTGAAAACGCATTAAAATAAATTATAGTTCATAAAAAATAAAAGGATACACACCTGGGCAGTATCCATGTTTAGACATCCACAACCCTCAACAAACTGGACAAACTGACCAGTGCAAGTTCTACCATTCAGCCATTGAAAGTCCAAGCCACCTTATGTCTGAATGCAATATCCTTTTGGCTGATGGTCATTACACTGCCCGCCACAACAAAGTATGTAGATACCTACATTGGAAGATCTGCGGAGAGATGCAGCTTGAAAGATCACTGAACATCTGGGAACATGAATCCTCACCCATAGCATCGAATGGAAAAGTGACAGTATTCTATGATAAAGACATACAGGCTGGCCGATACATAAAAGACAAGGTCATCAAACCAGACATTGTCATCTGGAACAGACCAGAAAGGACTGCTCTCATCATTGATGTAACCGTCCCAAACGACTATGGCCTCAATAGAGCGGAACGAGAAAAAAATAACCAAATACCATCACCTCAAAAATGATTTTAAAATAACATGTTCCCTCGACGAAATAAACATCATACCGGTTGTAGTGATGGGAAATGGTCTAGTTAAAAAAAAATCTAAGAAAATACTTAGAAACAATCCCGGGAAGACCAAACTGTAGGGAAGTACAGATAGCAGCCTTAAAAGGAACAACATCTATCCTTAAGAGAGCCCTCGGATATAAGTTTTACTCATTGATCTCTTTAGATAAACTGAATTAAAATGATAAAAAAAGACAAAAGAAGAAATGGACTAGGAAACTGATGACTATGAACAAGGCACTACACAGGAAAGATCATACTGACGGGAAAAGAAGCTGCAAGATAGCTCATTAGCATTGAATAGTGCGTATGCAAGAACTAGAGAAATACGCAACACAAAATACAGAAAGGCTGATTATACCACCAAATTAGCGATAACAAGGTTAACAATACGAAGAATAATGAAACGAGAAACAAACGAGCAAAGAAAGAAAAATGGTAAGAGAAGAAACTACATGGATTCTTTATAACATGGATTTAAAAAATGGTGCATGATTAACACATGGATATGGTTACGAAAAGGACATTTGAAAAGAGAAACAGAATAGCTACTCTAAGAAGCGCAACAAAAACGCAATCAAAACAAACTACACCAAAGCAAATATAGACTACACCAAGGAAACTGCAAATATATTATGCGGACAAAGAGAGGAAATACATCATAAGTAAATGCAGCAAGATGATCAAAAATCAATATAAAAAACAAACATGAGTTGATTGGGAAGTTCCACTTGGAACTGTGCAAATGACTACACTTTGAACACACCGACGAATAATACAAACGCAGATCGAAAACAATATTGAAAAATGAAAGACATCAAATCTTTTGTGATATTTAAATACAAGGAAACCAAGCCAATCTAGAAGACCATGCAAATCAAAAGAATGAAAAAAAAACTGCCAAATAATTGATTAGATCGACCCAGTTGATTACAGGGTAAACCTAAAGAAGGTAGAGAAACAAAATACATGCAACCTGTCAGAGATGAGGGCGCCCTGGGCAATGAAAAGAACTGTGATACTGATAATTGTAGGAGTACTGAGAACAAAAAAATAAATAAATAAATTATAAGCAACAACAACAAACTACAGTACAGTGTTTCTTGAGAATATTTTTATCGCTACTAGTTTTGCCTGTGAGTTTGATTACTTCAAGCCATCCCCAAAATGAGTCCACCAATATCAAGAATGATCCTATATTTTTGACGTGCACATGATCCATGTGAATCCTAATCCATTGCTTTAAATCATAAGTAACTTTTGCTTTGTCTGATTTTTTTCCATATACAGGGTGGGCCAAAATAAGGGTCCTATCTTTAAATTTGAATAACTTGAATTTGAATAACTTCCACAAAATAAAAGTTAAACTCACCAAACTTTATGTGTGTGTAGACTGACCCTTCCGAGATTTTTTGAAATAAACAAAACAAATTTTAGCCGAAAAACACTTCTTAAAACTTACAAAAACTAAAGTATTGTTTTTTTACACTGTTTTGAGTTTTTTAAGCAAAAATAATGTTTTCTAAATGAGGGTACGTTCCTTAGGGCTAATACGGCTCATGCTTGCTTCGGAAGGGGTCCTTTACTTATTCTAAAAAAAATCAAAAAAAAAATCAATAAATAAAAAAGTTATGAATTTTAAAAAATAGGACCCTTATTTTTGCCCACCCTGTATTTTCAGCATCTTTTAATATAATCGTCTACTTCTTTCGAATATCCTGACCATCAGGAATGTTAGACGGGTCAATACACTGAGCGACCCCCGCCCTTAATTGCTGTTTATTACTTGATCTTATGATTTTCTTTATCACTTCTATGATTAAACTTTCTACATGTGGAATTGTATCCCATTTTATGTATATTGTATCAAAAGCAAATGCCATGAGTCTGTGCTATCGAGATGTTATGTCACGGTTGAGAATTCTTTGTATTCTGACCGTAGAAAATTCTTTAGCAAATATCTGCCGGAGGCTCGTAGCAGTAAATCGTCTTCCCAACAAATATTGTCGCATGTAACATTAACAGCTGTGTGTTGTTGACACGCAGTAGGTGGCCCAATCAGTTGTGACGTTTGGTCTTGGTGGCAGTTGTAATTGTTGTGGCAATATGTAAAATTCGTCTACCTAATATATTATATTATTTTATAATATTATTATATATGTTTATCTACATGAAATTGCAATTATGTGTATACATACCTACGTACGTTTAGAAGAAATAAAACGGAAAAGTAGACAATATAAAAGATAAAATCACATCAAAAACGTATTAATAGACTAATATTTCTTCTTTTTTTTCAATAAAAGAAACTTCGTCAGAGTGAAACAGATGGTATTTCTGATATCTTTTATACAAGAGACCAGTTTTGAGGGAGAAATAAAAGAGTAGGATGATAGACATAAGTGATTGAAGATTGGGGAAGAGGGTTGGGTAGAATATAGAGAGATAGTAGTTCGGTATTAAAACGGCCGAAGTTGATGTAAATTTAGCATCACTGTGGAAGAGGAAACAAGACGTGAGAAGTCTGATGAAAAGCATAAAGTAAGCAAAAATACGTACGTAGGGCAAATATGACTCGTATCTGGATATTTGGACCTTAGAGAGGGGGAAACTGGCAACATTCTTATACTATTAAAGTGGGGTTCAAAGAAAAACAATGAGTAAAGTACGAATTATGTTGGGGAAGAGTTAATAACAAGCAGTGTTTAATTCAATTTCTTTAATGATTATATTTGCTAAAGTTAGCGTGTGATTGAAATAAGCGATAATGGCTGATTCAAGGAGACGTCTGTGGTGTAAGTTGTGAAAGTTTTTGATAATCGAAACTATCGAAAATTCAAAATTGTCGTAAAAAACGATTATATGAACAAAATGAGCGTTTTTATTATCATTAGGTCTAAAAGGTCTCTTGTGTTCATATACCCTTTTGTTCAGTGCACGTTCAGTTTTACCGATATATTTTTTTTTGAATGCGTTGAATGAAATGGCAGGAATTCCAGCTTGCGCAGTAGATGTGGTGCATACATTATTCCTTACAACTCTCTCTCCCTCTCTCTCTCTCTCTCTCTCTCTCTCTCTCTCTCTCTGACACACACACATACACACACACACACACACACACACACACATATATATATATATATATATATATATATATATATATATATATATATATAATTCTAGTGAGGTTTTATTCATATAAAGTAATCCAGTGGAACATTACTGTGCTTATATTATAGTGCTCAATAATAAGTAGAGGTGTATATTTATTTGCTATAATTTTTTTAATTTATACAAACATTTTTTGGCTACATGTTTTTATCTTCATACTAAGAACTTGGCTTGACGATGTTCAGCTGATTTCCAGCTAGAACTAAAACATATCTACAAATTTGTAGGCAAAAATGTTTGCACGAATAAAATGTCATGCCATATATATATATATATATATATATATATATATATATATATATATATATATATATATATATATATATATGGTAATCCAGGTAAAGTAAATATCCACGGGATAGGAATCCAAAAAATTTCAACCGGTCGTATAAAAAGTGCTCAATATCAAATAGAGCGTTATGTATATGATTGTTTTTTTACTTAAACAGACATGTACAAAATATGCGAAACTGGCATGTCGATGTTATCGATCTACAGCGGTTAAACGCTGAGATCTCATCAGGCAGAATTAGAATTTGATCCTTCCCTCAGATGGTATTTGGGAATAAAGTATAGATTATTCCCAAATACCATCTGAGGAAAGGGTCTAATTTTTCCTGATGAGATCTCAGCTTTTAACTGCTGTAGATCGATAACATCGACATGCCAGTGTCGCAGATTTTGTACATGTCTGTTTAAGTAAAAAACAATCATGTGTATATTTAAGTTCTTATAAAAGATGTACATTTTGACATATACTATTTATAATTTCAGAAATATTTCCAATTGCAAGATCAATGAAGTTGTATTACAAGATTCAGAGTATACATGCTTTATAGTTGCATTTAAATGACCATAGGAAAACTCGATCCAAAATCATAATTTTCATATTCACTTCAATTTCCTTTATTTTCATATTTCGGTGAATACCTGTATTTTCCCTAAATCTTCCGACAAACAAAACCCTTTTTATATATATTTTTTCAATTTTTCTTTACGCGCGTTTCACAGCAAGGTTAAAGGAAACTATATAGACTTCAGTCCAACTTTGCCGATCATCAGAGCAAGAAGTTCGTTTACAAATAATAGGAAAATATATTATTCCAAAAACAGAACGGAAAATGGGGAAAATCCAAGAAAAACACTTGACCAAAAAAACTATCACTTGTAAATGAACTCCTTCCTCTTGTTTTTTGACCAGCGTATACTGAAAGCCTACGTTTACTGGCCTGTTAGAATTCATACTCCCACCTCACCAATCAGAAAAATCAATCTGATTATAGCATTAGTGCATCGGGCTTCGTTAAAAGACAAAATCGCCTCGTTCAAAGGTGAGAAATATTTTGGCCTCCACTGTTTAGTGAAACTGCCACGGATTGGCACCACAAATCAAGAGTTGTCACCTAACTTGTTTCAACATGTTTCGATGTTTTTCGACCAATGTGCGAACGGCGTTCAGGACTCGAAGTGCTTTTCCCTCTTTTCGAAAGGACGTTATCCCCACCATTGTGGATTATTATTTTCGTAGGCAGTTCGAGACTGACTACGTGGGGTATACCATTCAACGGCTAGAGTTAAGAATTTATCAACATGTTCCCAGTTCGATAGTAGGCACGGATAGTCGCTGATATCCGAACGATTACAAGACCATGAGTCGGCCATTAATGGTCCTTTATTGGAGTGCTAATTTTGCACTAGAGGATATTCTGATCAGGCGTGTTGTGCTTTGCATACGGCTAGTTCGAGAAATCGTCTCAATACTCTCGAAGTCGTTGCAAGTAACTTGCGTCAACCGTCCCCTGTGCACGCACAATTTAGAACTGATGCGTGTACACCTACCTAATTAAAAATTATTTTTCACTTCCATTCGCTAATTACCTTTATGCTTTTTTGAGCACGCTTTCATCCGTGATTCCACCCCATTATATTGTCGACTGAAAGACATCTTGGTAGAAATAACATTTTGTTCTTCCTCCATACATTAATTTATTTTCTTTTAAACTGTTTTCCAAAGGAAAATATTTTTTTAAATCTGTAGAAATAGATTAGTTGATCCCTTCTTCTTGTATCTTTTCCTTTTAGTAATAAAGGCCTCCCTCCTTCTCGGTAATTATGGCTATTTCGCCAATATGATTAGTCTATGGTAACATTTTCTATCTACAACCCCTCCTCTCTCTCTCTCACTCTCTCTCTATCTCTCTATCTCTCTCTCTCTCTCTCTCTCTCTATTTATATATATATATATATATTTATATATATATATATATATATATATAGTACACATTATTATTTATATAAACATTTTTGATTACATATGTGCATAAATGTTTCAGGTGCATCCTCTTTCAGGAGCCAACTTTCTCAGACCTTTAGAAAAAAGGTCTGGGGAAGTTGGCTCTCGAAAGAGGGCGCAACTGAAACATATATGCACATATGTAATCAAAAATGTTTGTATAAATAAAAATGTGTACTAAAAAAATAGTTCTACTTGTTATTGAACACTTTTTATAAACACTGAAATTTCATTGGATTAACATCTAGGAAACAAATATAATACATGTAATATATATATATATATATATATATATATATATATATATATATATATATATATATATATTAAAATAAACATAGTTTGAGAGTATATTCCTGAGGATGAGCCGAAGAGGTTCTGAAACAATTGTCGGATACTCAAACTATGTTTATTAGAATATAAAAAGCTCTAATATATATTGAGCACTTTTGAAAAGTATTGATTTTGTTCATTTTGTTAATATTTGAACTTAATTAATTAAAATTTACATATATATATATATATATATATATATATATATATATATATATATATATATATATGTGTGTGTGTGTGTGTGTGTGTGTGTGTGTGTTTGTATGTACGTGTGTGTATGTAAATTAAGTTTGTAGAGAGTATTATGTGCAATGGAGATTAAAAAACACTTCTGATAAAAACGTTTCTGCCAGTCCAATGAATGTACGTCTTCGGTCAACCGAGAAAGGACATTTTTAACAACAACAAAAAAAACAACAATATCTGTGAAAGGAAAAAACAAAATATGTTAAATAGATCAAAATCAAAATGGAGAAAATTCTGCAATTGGATTGCAATTATGAATCGTACTGAAAAAGAAGCAAAATTGGGCAAAGAATCAAAGTGAAGAGGCAGAGAAAGGGGCGAAAAAAGAAGAGAGAAAGAGAAAAAAAAAAGAACAAAGGGAATGAAAAGAGAAAGAAAGGAAAGAAAATATGCATTTTGTTGGGAAAGCGTTTCTATCAAAAATCTGGCAAGCAAACCATACATTCACAAGAGACGGCAACGGCGTGTGCATTTGTGCGTCACCCGAACTAGCTAACAACGGTAGGAACCAAAACTTTTTGGATATGGGTATTTCTTGGATATGGGGGTCCTTTAAAATGATCTTTTTAGTGTGACATGATCGGAAATTGAAGGGCACCATTGAAGAAAAGAGAGAAGTTAAATGTCTGCAAAACACAATTGTATTTAACATTTGCGTGTGTGTGTGTGTGTGTGTGTGTGTGAGAGAGAGAGTTTCTTCATATTGGGCATTGTAAAAAAACAGCATAATGTGCACCTACCTATTTATTTACGGACACAGACATTTTTTATGAAGAAATATACGCGTGCAAGCACACATAAAAATACGAGTATTTATATATACTAGCGGGGCCCTGTGGAAATTCCACAGTGTTTTCTACATCAATCTGTATAATTTACTGTTAATGATATTATCCGGTGGCTAGAAATATGCACATATTTTACTCACCAAAATTTTGCGTGACGGGATGGAAGTATATATATTTATTTATATTACTCAGTTAATGGTTTAATAAAGTTAAGTTTGACATATTCAAAAGCTCCATTTAGCTAGCTCAGTGGGAACGTCACCTCTTTTTAGCTAGATGTTACGGTTTCGATTCCAAGTCTCTCCGTCCGATTTATTTGTTGTTTATTTATTGAATTTCTTTAGGAGCGTGACACACGTATGTACACCTTAGCGTATTAATTATATATATATATATATATATATATATATATATATATATATAACTCAATGTCGGTATGTATGTATGCATGTGTGTGTGATGTTTGTATGTTTCCTATAGAAAGAAAGGTTATATAATATGAGATGTGAGACGTCAGTGACTTAAATAACGTTTTTGAATATGTGATTTTGTATTGTCATTGTGAACTGAAAAAATATAAAATATAGTTATCGACAGATGGCTGTTTCGTCGCTTACGACTAATGAGAGTTGCAAGACTCAACCAACGTATCCATGCCGAGATTCGAAACTACAAGGCATCTTCGGTCCACGTTAACAAGCCACAGCTGATAGTAGGAGAAATTATAACGCTTTATGCATTTTCTTTTGTTTACATTTTACGCTATTGGTAACCTAAGAGAACTCATTTTTTATAGAAGAGTATTATGTAGAAACCTTTATTTTGCCTACATATCTACCTATTGCCTACCTACCAACATTTTCATAAATCAAATCTTCACGCTGAATTTTAAATCGTACAAAACCGCAATTATTAGTTTATATTTGACTCAAATGTTTGCTTGTTATCTTGTGTAATCTCTTCGTGTCCCAGTATATCTTTTCGTGTCTCGGTATATCTCTTCGTGTCCCAGTATATCTCTTTGTCCAAATAAGTCGTCCAATGAAGTATCATCATTTAGACAAATGCGATACACGTATTGATAGTTAGTCAATTTTGAGACATTGTTTTTAACCACCCTTTCAAAGCTAGGGAAGCTGCTCACTGAATTAATTCAGTCCACGGCAGTGAAACAACGGGAAGAAAGAATGTTGAATCGCCTTTAGAAAATTCACTAGAAAAGACAGCAAGAATCAGTCGTCAATTAAGATTCTATATAACGTAAAGTATGAAAGAACCTACGACCAGAAGTTGAACAAATTAAGATTAGTGAATAGTGTTGGATATATAGCGTTACACAAGCTTCTAAATATAAGTGTCTATGAATAAGGCAAATGTAATATATAGCTTTTTTTAATAGATAATAATAATGAAGTAAAAAGACTATCTATCTATCTATCTATCTATCTATCTATCTATCTATCTATCGCATTTTTCTTTCTATCTATCTATCTATCTATCTATCTATCTATCTATCGCAATGTCCCAATAACGCTTATATATTAACGGGCTTAACACCACTTAGACGGATATGACGACATACGACTAGGACAAAGGAAATTGTTCGTTCTTATTAGCGAATAAAATAATGAGGAAAGTTCAAATAGAAATTAAAAAAAACGATAAAAAATCAAGAAAAATATAAATTTATATTTTTTTAAATTTCAATATTCATTGCCAGTTTAAGAATGGAATAAATAAAATATTTTTACTCAACCACCAGAGTTAAAAAAAAACTTACTTTAAGAACAAATTTCAAGTTAGTTTACATTCCTTGGTTCGATCTCTGAACATAAGAAGAAACACTTATCTGTTCGATTTCTTTCTTCATTTCCTAAAAGCGATTTATTATTTTGAAAAAGAACAAAATACAAACACTTAGCTTAGCTTCGTTAATCAACTACCAGGCATACGTGACGAAAGGCGAGGGGAGGAAACCTATCCTGTAGTAATTGTCTTGTGTGGTAGAAAGAGGAAGAGAGAGAGAGAGAGAGAGAGAGAGAGAGAGAGAGAGAGAGAGAGAGAGGGGGGTTAATCACCCTCTCTGTCATATAATAAATCGGAGATTTTGCACACTTTTTTTTACCTACGTATTCTATCTGTTTGATAATAATAATAATAATAATAATAATAATAATAATAATAATAATAATAATAATAATAATAATAATAATAATAATAATAATAATAATAACTATTATTATTATTATTATTATTATTATTATTATTATTATTATTATTATTATTATTATTATTATTATTTGTACTCACTAGGAGTTCTCACACAGGTCATCATAAGTGATTGCTAACTGATAATCACCGGTGATGTTCCCTGGAGTCTGAGTGATAACAAGTCTCCCCAGATTTCCAGTACTTTCCACCTCTTTTGATAACTATCGCAAATGACTTTGCGTTATCACAACAGACGCTTACCATTGATTTCTCGCTGGCAACGACCACTGGTCTTCTCTGGGATTATGATGGCAATAAGCCTCCCCAAGGCCTCAGTCCTCTCTGCACTCTTCCAGTGGAGGTCTGGTTAGTGCTCTCCCTCCTCGGTCTTCTCATCCTCCTTGACCCTTCACGACTATTTTGTGTGGTATCAATCGAGGCTGTTTCCATCATTTTTTTCGGGGGGGGGGGGGTAGTTTATGAAATTTCTTGCATTTGATGTTCCTTGGTTTCATTCTGTGTTTTTGTTTTCTTCCTATTGCAACGTCCATGTGACTGGTTAGCATTCGTAGCTTATGTAGGTTGGTTTCTGCATTCAAGGATTTTCCTTAAGATTTAAGGTGTTTTTATCATTGCCGTCCGTTGTATGGTTTCAGTTTTCCCTTTGATTCTAATTTCTCCCAATTTTTTCCAGTTTTTGGTACACCTACAATTATTGGTATTATATTGACATTCTTCATACTCCATATCCTTTTCAATTCTCTGGCAAGTTCCGTGTATTTGCTTCGTTTTTCTGTCTCCTTGATCTTCACCCTGTGGTCCGCTGGTACAGAAAAATCTGCGATTTGACAGGATTTTTCCTTCTTGTCAATTATTATGACATCCGGTCTGCTTGATTGTATGAGTTTATACCATATCCCAGAGGATTTTGTGATTTTCGTTTTCTAGTACTGTCGTTCTCTAGTTAATGTTTGTACAATTTGTCTGCGTGTTCGAAATGCAGTCGTTTGCATAGTTCCCAGTGTACTGCTTTTCCCACACAGCCGTGTCTCTTCTTGTATTCTCTTTGGGCTAGTTTGCTGCATTCATTTATTCTGTGTGTAACTGTTTCGTCTCTTTGTCCACACAGTCTGCATTTACTGTTTTCCTGGGTTTTATCTATTTTAGCTTTGATGTAGTTTGCCCTAATCGCATTTTTCTGTGCACCCGTCAGTTTTCCTGTTTTCATCTCTAGGAATGCACACTTTTCCATTCCGAATTCCATTTGAATGTCCTGGCTGAAGATTTTGGTCGTATTTATCAGCTTTTCCAGTTCTTTTTTGCTTTGTTAAAATAGTTTCAGATCGTTCATGTACATGAAGTTATTTATTATTTTTTCTGTGTCTGTGAACTTGTATCCGGCATCACATTTCTTGAGTATGTAGTTCACTGGCATCATGGCAATAATAAACAGTAGTGGTGATAGGAAGTCTCCTTGGAAAATGCCTCTCTGTATTTTTATTTTAGTCAGGTGTCATCATGCAACTGTCAGTTTTAGTCTTCATGTTTCCATCGTTTTCTTAATAAGATTAATAATCCTGCCGGGTATCTTGTACATTTTTAAACATTTAATTATCCATGATTGAGGGATTCTGGCGTAGGCTTTCTTGTAGTCAATCGATTCCATGGATATAGTCTTTTTTCTGCTTTTTACCTCCTTCAGGATCTTTTGATCTATGTATAGTAGATCATGCGTCCTTCTTTTACCTTTCTGGCATCCTTTTTGTTCCTCGGGAGCAGTCCACGATTGTTCAGGGGTGGTAGATTTGTTTTCTCAGTTGCGCCGTTAGGATTTTATTATTATTATTATTATTATTATTATTATTATTATTAGTAGTAGTAGTAGTAGTAGTAGTAGTAGTAGTAGTAGTAGTAGTAGTAGTAGCATTGTCTGTATGTCTGTAACTAAAACATTGTCACAGTTCTTACAGTTAATATTTTATAATTTTACACTTTTCTATCCTGAATAATTTATGCACATATCTATCTATCTATCTATCTATCTATCTATCTATCTATCTATCTATCTATCTCTCTCTCTATATATATATATATATATATATATATATATATATGAGAAAATGATTCAAATAAAATACCGAGCAGGTACTCGTAACTTTATTTGTATCGCTTCATTAACTGACCTAAGATAAATTATTACCATTTATCTCATCCCATTGAGCAATCATTTTTTGAACGGATTGTAAATTCAAGTGATTGATTCTGCCGTAAAACGAGAAAGATTCAAAATATTGAATTTACTTTTTTAGTCTTTTGTATACAAGGCTAAAAAATGAAACAATAACGATAATAAAATAAACATACACATATTAAATAAAGAAAATAATAAAAGATAAGTTATTGACTGCTGAATATTATTATCAATGATTTGATCTTAAAAGATCAAATCATTGAAAATAATATTTTTGAGTTTTTCCAACATAATAGAAACCAATAATAACATATGCAAGAAAATCAAGATACGAAATTTATTTTTTAAAGAATCTGTGTGTTTTTACACATCGATGTCGTTATATATATATATATATATATATATATATATATATATATATATATATATATATATATAAATTTAAAAAGGATGCGCATAAATCTCTCAAAGGCCCTTTCGACTATCATCTTGTCAGGAGAAAATCGATAGTTTTTAATCAATAATATCGTCAGAAGAAAGAGTAAACGGGGAATTGAATGTGCCAAAATTAACGATGGAGCGATTAAAAGAAGTTAAAAAAACGATTAAAAGGCACTACGTTAGGGGGAAAAATATGTTCCATCAAAAATACGTCAGGGAAGGGTAGAATCCTTGTGTTAACCCTCCTCTGATTATTTGGACTCTGCTATTGGCCAGCATTTTGTTGAAAACCCAAGTTGTGCCAGTAGCTATAAAATAGACCGTTTTGAGGTCTTGCATAGAGCAGATTCCAAGAACCATTTGAAAATATTGGAGTCTGTCTCTATCACTATTCGCAAACCTTCTTTGTGCCGGCAGAAGGAATTTTTCAGATCGCTAAATCTCTTTGGGGAACTTTGAACCCCTACCTTCTTTTTCCCCCTAACGTAGTGCCTTTTAATCGGGTTTTTAACGAAATCATTAAATTCACTTCTTTTAATCGCTCCGTCGTTAATTTTGGCACATTCAATTCCCCGTTTGCTCTTTCTTTCGACGATATTATTTATTAAAAACTATCGATTTTCTCCTGACAAGATGATAGTCGAAAAGGCCTTTAAGAGATTTCCGCGCATCCTTTTTAAATGCATTTATTAGTTTTGTACCTCAAAACATTTATATATATATATATATATATATATATATATATATATATATATATATATATATATATATATATATCATAGGTTAGCGAGAAAAAGATTTACTGAACTTCACCAATTTAAACCAAAGGCTAGAGCTTACATAAGGAATCCTTTCACGCTCACAAGAATCATTTTTTGTCCATGTTCAATGGCATAGGTTGATTTTCAACTTTCGTTGAATATCAATTTTGTCCATTTTCAATGGCGTAGGTTGATTTTCAACTTTCGTTGAATATCAATTTTGTCCATGTTCAATGGCGTAGGTTGATTCTCAACTTTCGTTGAATATCAATTTTGTCCATGTTCAATGGCGTAGGTTGATTTTCAACTTTCGTTGAATATCAATTTTGTCCATGTTCAATGGCGTAGGTTGATTTTCAACTTTCGTTGAATATCAATTTTGTCCATGTTTAATGGCGTAGGTTGATTTTCAACTTTCGTTGAATATCAATTTTGTCCATGTTCAATGGCGTAGGTTGATTTTCAACTTTCGTTGAATATCAACTTTGTCCATGTTCAATGGCGTAGGTTGATTTTCAACTTTCGTTGAATATCAATTTTGTCCATGTTCAATGGCGTAGGTTGATTTTCAACTTTCGTTGAATATCAATTTTGTCCATGTTCAATGGCGTAGGTTGATTTTCAACTTTCGTTGAATATCAACTTTGTCCATGTTCAATGGCGTAGGTTGATTTTCAACTTTCGTTGAATATCAATTTTGTCCATGTTCAATGGCGTAGGTTGATTTTCAACTTTCGTTGAATATCAATTTTGTCTATGTTCAATGGCGTAGGTTGATTTTCAACTTTCGTTGAATATCAACTTTGTCCATGCGGAGAAAGAAATATGTGTACGGTGAGTACTGAAGCCTAAAATTAGATTTCTAACGTTAGTTTCAAAGATCGTCTAACAAAATGCAATGGGAAAACAATGGCAATCGTTTTTTTTGTTAATATAATTTCAACATTTTTTTTTGGGGGGGGGGGTCCACACAAATTTTAGGCACCACTCCAGAGTTAGTACACGAATTATTCGAATTTACTTTTATACAAAAATGTTTCAAAGACGAAGATTTTCCAGTGCTACTTATCAGACGATCTTTTAAATTGCTCAAATATCCATGCAAGTTAGAAATCGAGAGTTTGATGTCAGTACTCATCACTGAGAAATGCTCAACTTTCTCCACGTGCACATATTTAATATTAATAAAAAAAGGTCAAACTCAATCTACGTTAATGTTCAATGAATCCATATTATATAGGTAATCTGCATCAGTCAATCTATATATCTACACACACACACACATACATACACACACACACACATACATACACATGTATATGGGATAATTTGAATGCAGACTCGACATCATCCTCGAGTGTCTTCGGTCTCTCGATACAGGGGGTTGTCGGGCGAACTTGATATGAGGATTCTTTACCCTACAAGTAAATTCTGACCAAATATTCAAAATAACATAGTATCCGAATCCCAAATAAGATCCCCTCGGATGGCTACACACTGTCTCATACGAGGAATAGTGCACGTTCACCTAGTGATATTGGCCCAAGTAACAACACTTAGCTAGATACTTCAGCAGACAAGATGTATTCTGGTCCTGGAATCCAGCAAAACTAAAAAAAGACCACAATAAAGATAATTAATTGGTCAATCGGGGGAAAAGGAACATTAGTGTTCGTCACTGTTTTACTAACTGAACATTTAAAAGTATCAAAGCAATATTGATTGAACACTCGGATATCGTTGTATCTCATATAGAATCCGAGTGTTAGCCCCAGGAAAAGGCACACTCATTTCTGAGAGCTTATCCTGAAGTAAAATTTAAGAAGATGTACATATACATATATTGTGAAACTAGGGAAAGAAACAAAATATCTGCTGCTGTTCCAGCCATATACTCAAACGATTTGCACTCTTGCACAATCTGTGGAATTCTCTGCAAATCGCTTGCAGGACTGAAGAGTCGCTTGCGACTTAAACACAGGGTTCAATAAACAGGGTTGACGGAATCTCATACGTCGAAACCGACGGGACAATTCATCATATATATATATATATATATATATATATATATATATATATATATATATAGATAGATAGAGAGAGAGAGAGAGAGAGAGAGAGAGAGAGAGAGAGAGAGAGAGAGAGAGAGAGAGAGAGAGAGAATAAAATAAACAATTTGAGTATTATCCCTATTTTGTTTTATTTTATGTAAAATTTTCGAAGTTAAATGTTGCCGATAATATTTACAATTACATTGTCGGCTTTTCCCTATCCTCTGATGAAAAGAGTTTATCTTTGAAAATCCATGGATTACGGATATGAAGCTCCTTGCTCTGAACTTTTGATGTTCTAATAAATATTGTATCTTTACAATTTTTTATTCTCATCTTTCATCTCTAGAATTGATTAATCTATTCAATATGTTGAGCTTTATATTATCACGATAGATTATTATTAAACGATAATTCAATTATCTTTAATTTAATTCAACATTTAAATATTATATATATATATATATATATATATATATATATATATATATATATAAATAAATGTTTTGAGGTACAAAATTTATAGATACATTTAAAAAGAATACGCGGAAATCTCTCTAAGGCCCTTTCGACTATCATCTCGTCAGGAGAAAATCGATAGTTTTAATTAATAATAACGTCGAAAGAAAGAGCAAATGGGGAAATTGAGTGTGCCAAAATTAACGTTGAAGCGATTAAAATTCAATTTAATTATTTCGTTAAAAGTCGATTAAAAGGCACTACGTTAGGGAAAAAAAAAAAAAAAAAAAAAATTGGGAAGGAGTTCAAAGTTCCCCAAAGAGATTAAGCGATCTTACAAATTCCTTCTCATATATATATATGATTATTTTTATTTACACAGACATGTAAAAAATCTGCAACACTGGCATGTCGATATTATCGATCAACAGCTATTATAACTGAGATCTCATCAGGCAGAGTTAGAATCCGATCTTAACCTTAGATCATATTTCTTTCCAAATATGATCTAAGGCTAAGATCGGATTCTAACTCTGCCTGATGAGATCTCAGTTATAATAGCTGTTGATCGATAATATCGACATGCCAGTGTTGCAGATTTTTTACATGTCTGTGTAAATAAAAATAATCATATATAAAAGCTCTATTTGATATTGAGCACTTTTTATTAACCCGGTTGTAATTCTTTGGATTACTACCTTGTGGCTGTTTTACCCGGATTAAATTATTTCCACAATCAGACAACGTCGCAGGCCACAACCTATGAAAGAAACGCCTAACATGCAAGTGACTCGGGGTTCGAATCCTGAGTTCGAATGTGTTCTACTGATGAGCCCAAAGGATGGCGAAACTCTAGTCTAGGACTTGTATTTTCTATATAGGTTGTGGGCTGCGGCGTTGTCTGATTTTGGAAATTATTATATATATCATCTCACAGATGACAGCGAGTTTGTCTGAGTGATTCATACTTTTTAAGTCTTTCGTCGTGTTTATGCGATGTAAGAACTGATCAATGTCTGATAGCGCTTTCGGCTAATGCTGTAGCTATTTTTAAGCGATCGTTAAATCTCAACAAGAAATCATTAACTATTTGCTCTTGTTTCTTTTGTATGCTAATCTTTCCTTCGTGCGTAAATCTAATGAATTGGTCATTTCAACGTTAAGCTTCAAGAGTCATACACTCAACGTAGAAGATGACTTGAAACCGTTGTATTAAATTTTGTAAACATTTGTTTGAATTTTTGATTTAGTTTAAAAGTTTAGCTTCCAAACATCACCGAGATTTCAATCGATCGTGCAAAAGAAAATGTATTTGTGTTCATTGAATTAACGATATTTCTACTGGCCGACCGGGTCAGCAACGCGCAGCGAAAAACGAGCGACCGATGGACACAGACGATGACTGAGTGGCCGCCGATCAACATCAAGCGCTCACTAAGCTGACTGGCAAGAAGATGGCGTTATTCACTGCGACGAAATCTCGAATTTAAGGATGTGGCTGATTCAGCACATACATTGTGGTCTGCGCTTACCAGACACTGGCCGGCGATTACAGATAGAATTAAAAACAAAATAATAGATAAAATGAATTTGTGTTTATTTTTGGTGTGTTGGTAAAAGATTCTGATAAAAGTGTCTTAAATAAAACTGAATTTAACAGTTTCGGACTATGACTGGAACTATGATGTCGACGATGACTACGATGTGACAGCATCGGTGGTGCCCATCAACTTGACCGTGATCGTCTATATATATATTATATAATTTTTATCAAAATCAATTACATGATTTTCATTCTAGAAAATGTCTAAAAAGTAAGGCTCAAGCTTAAGGGGTCTTAAGAAGAAATGTAAATTCAGAGAATCTTGCTTACTAGGTTTCTAATGACTATGGATTAAATTTAATACAAATTTGTAATATTTGAATTTTCAAATGAGTGATTGTGCCCATTACACCTCCTAAAACCCTTTAAAATACTTCAAAGAAACTGAAATTTGGGCAATATTTATTGATGTCTTATACCTGTTTTTTAAAGTTAAAAAAAAAGTATCTGAATTTTAAACAAGGGCTTCCGTTCCTTCTTGACCACTTTGCATAAAACTAAATCAAACTAAGCATGGTCCACATTACCCAACCGTACGCCTAGCAGCCGTGTTCTATAATTCATAATGAGCGGTTAATTAGTTTAATAGTGAATCCAATTCTGTAGATACAAATATATAAACAAATATACATACCTAACTTTATATAAATATAATATTTATAGATATATACATGTGTGTGTATTCATGTGTGCTATTTTCTTCAATGGTGCAAAACTTCGGTTGATCGTATATTGTCATGAATTCGGACAGTGAGTCTTCTATTTCGACTTACGCTGATTCTAAGCTACTAGTAAACATATCCCAACTTACAGTTTTTTTAAAACAAAATAATTCATTTCGCATCGACTTTTGAGCCAATTTTGATTTTTAGAGAAATTAGCTTCATTTCACTTCAATAGTTCTACACTTGTTACTGTATAATAGGTACCTCCAAATTTAACCAAGAACTGATTATTTTTGAAATGTAAACAACATTACTTAACTTTTACAAGATTACCATATATAAAATAATTATTCGATTTCAACGAAATGTTCGGTATTTATTGAATATTTTTTTTATAATGAGTTCTTTCATTCGAGTACAATCTGGGTCAGTTCCAGTTTCCACCATAGTTTGCTTGACGAAACGCAACTAGTTCCAATTGTGTTCATTTCTAGAAATATAAATCCCCGAGTCAACCGACTCTCAGCCTATGTTCAAAGAACCAGGCGACGTTGTTATAAATTATTCTTTTAGTTGTGTGCAACCGCCATTGAAATTTCATGGAAGTTAAATTCACACATTCGCTCTAATTTTTGCCTCTGGCGTATGTTTCTTATTATCTTGTGAACAATTAACGTTATACTTTTTGTTTAAGAACCCATTTCTGAGTTATTCATTCTGTGTACATTTATGTATTACGCGCCATTTTTTAAATGTTTATCATCGATTCAAATAAACTAAATGTTATTGCATTTAATTGTTTCACAATTATCCTTTTCTTTCCGACGTACGTGGTGTATATAGTGTTGATACAAAAATAAAGAACCACACGTGTATTATAAACAATTATATCTGACGCATAATTCTTGCTCACAGATGCAGAGAATAATTCGATGTTTTAGAAAAGGCAACTATTATTTCCAGTTAAAATAATCCACTGATACATTGTGAGATTTAAAACAGTTTGAAGTCTTGAATAATCGAGAAACGTAAAGAAAAAAAATTATTTGTTAATTTCTATTTTGTAAACAATTGGATTGTCTTCTTTTTTATCAATCTCGTAATTTCAATCTTGAACAAAAAGATTAAA
>CAUVYP010000543.1:1142500-1170000 GCA_963556195.1 Sepiola atlantica
TATATATATATATATATATATATATATATATATATATATATACATACATATATATATATATTATTTCTATATAATGTGGATTTATAGAGCTGACGCCGCCATTACATCTTTAACTCTGGATCTCAGTCACCACTCACTGCGAAAGTTAAAACAATTGCTTCCTTAATCGAAAATCAACCGCTTTAGATGGCGAAATATATCATATGTATTTACGATAATTTTTGGTTTCTAAGAGGATTCAATACACGGAGAAGAATCTTGCATGCCTGCTTCATAGAAACCATTTTTCTACACCAGAATGCTATCCTCTATTATTATATTATTTATTTTTACATAAATATTTTTATATCCAAAAACGTGTTCTTCGTCAGTCTGGCTTTCATGAAATCATATACATCATATACATATGCATATATTATTAAAAATAACCGACAACTCATGTCTGGATATTTTTGTATGAATCTCTTCTATTTTCCGGATTACGGTCCTAATCTCGGATGAGAATTGGCTGATGAATCTGCCGTAATTTTCTTTTAGGTTCAAAGTACTTTCTAGAAGCTTTACACATTAAAACAACAAAAAAACGGTTATTAACAGGATTAATTTTAACACTAGTACTAATATACTTAAATGTTTATAATATATATAGTTTCGTATTTAAATTTTCCCGCCAAAATAAACTATAAACTCACTCCAGGTCTTTACCTGATTGAAATTATTCCACTGAAGATGGACCCAGATGGGTCAGAAAGTACTTTGGACCTAAAAGAAAATTAGTTGTCGGTTATTTTTAATAATACGTGCCTTAGAGAAAAAATGCTGCCTCGATATACACACATATATATATATATATATATATATATATATATTATGCAAACATTGTTAAAACTAACAGAATTCGTCTGTTTAATTATACGTTTTTTTTTTCAATTCTTCTGATGGTCTTTTTGTGTTAAAATCAAAGAAATGAATAAATGTACCATAGGTTTCACGAACGTTTTCGATTCTTCGTCGAATCCTCCTCAGATGTAAACAGTAAATGAACAAAAAAAGAACGACGGAGAAACGCGTTATCTCGTTTCTTCGGTTTAATAGATTTTTACCATCGTAAAACTTTAACATTTCTAGTTTTTCACTAAGGCATACTCTAAACGAGTTATCAAAAACACTACATACTTTTGTCCATTTTAAAATTCTTCACTTAACTACTAGAGATTTTTCTTACTATATTTAAGTTCCCATAAATAACTCGATAGTTATATCCTATGCCTATATTTCTTGTTATTAATCGAACTTTTATAATTATAATATACTTTTTAATCTAAGCCGATTTCTCCAATGTAATATTTTTGTTGTTCGGAGTTTCAGTTGTGTAAACTGTAGCTTAGTATATTAAGCTCTTCATTAAATTATATTGCAAAGAGCAATTCTCATTTTTTTTACAATGGTATATTTTCCTTTAATTTCCTTTTTTATTTACTTTCATCAGAATCATTAATATTATTTCTGTTATATGTACTATTACAGTTATATTTTCTACTATTATTATTATTTCCTTTTCTGTTTTCAGTTAATATTTTATAATTATATCTTGATCCACATTACTAAATTTTCTGTGCAGCAGTAACTAAGCTTTAATGTATATACAAAATCACCGAACATCGTAGTTATTACTCTTAATTTATATTATTAATCATCACGAGGCGTGCACATTTCTGCATGTATATTTATCATTTATTTAGCTTACATCGATATGTCGAGGTTTCAAATGAAAATCAACTCCTTAAAATCAGAACAGAACCAAATCAAGACAACAGACCTTGCAGACACAAATGACTCAATATTTTTTCAAATAGAACTTTATAACAATAATAAATAATACACGTGGATTATCGTAAATCTTTACGTTAGTTCCACGAGATATTTTCCCGTCTGTATTTTTATTTAAATATATAAAGACGTTAAGGATATTGTTAACGATATTATACACTTCTATAACATTTTACTGTCACACTTTTGGATTTGTATTAAAATGTATAACACAATTGCACTTCCCAGATCATCAGTGAAATTGTAGTCAAATAAAGTGTTCACACACGTTTGCGCATGCGCGTGTTCGTAAAATGAAGACATTTCATTCAACAAACTACAGGGTGATTCATAAGTCACTTAGCTATTTAAAATGATTACCATATGAAGCACAAACATACTATGAACCTTTGATAATTGTTATCTTACTCTCTAATTACTGCTATTTGTTATTTTAAATTTGTTCGTTTATATATTTGTTTCTATATATATTTATTTTTATTTATTTAAATTTGTGTAAATCATCATATGTGCTTTTTTTTCAGGCAGTATGTCATTTACAATTGAAGAGCGAATTTTTATTGTTATTCATATGGCCAAATTTGATGAATCTCCCACACTTGTTGAAAGGCAATGTCGACCTCAAATCAAAAATCACTGCCGAGTTTGTTAAAATTAATCAATCAAATATGCTACAAAGAGTCGTAAATTCCTTGCAAAAAAGAATGGAGCTATGCATGCAGAACGAAGGTGAAAATTTTGAAAATATGCTGTAATTTTAAACTCCCATAAATGAATTTGTTGAATAAACTTTCTGTTTTGTATTACCGTATTTTTTAACTTTAGAATTTCAAAAATAAATAGCTAAGTGACTTATGAATCACCCTGTATTTCTCCCAAAATCTGTACATTCAGTTTTTGACAATCTTCTGATAAGAAGTCAATTCCATAATGTGTGAACGAAACGTTTGCGATCTTTCCTGAATCATTTGAAGACGACAATAGTAAATACATTTCACAAATAAATATTTTAGAAACCAGTTAAAAATAATTTGTAAGAAAAGACGTTTGCACTTCATCAATGTAGATTTAAATCTAAACTTGCTTAAGAAAGGAAAATACCAGGTGAAAAATTAAAGATAGAAAAAGTTAAAAACATCTATTGTGGATGATTGAATCAGTTTGTTACATTATTTACAAATATTAAATAATCTGAATAAAAAATATCACGTGTCATTTTAAGAAAACAAACGATAGTATTCTCTTCCTAAAATGAGGCAAACAATGGCGTACGATATATGCGCGTTTCGGCGTTATTTATTCAATGGTTTGACAAATGTGCACAACAGACTATGCGCCATCTTAAGTTGTTGTGGAGTATTGATTTACTCCTCTCCAGGAGTTAGGCACAAGGCCAGTTTTTATCTTACTCCCACAAGTAAGATGTGACCCAAGGTCGGGTCGGGAAAGGGAAAGTGGGGCTTAAAAATTGCCTGAGCAGCACCGTCGGCATTCCCCGGTAGGGGCGCCTCAGGCAGTAAACAATAAACTTACTTCTCCCCAAAGAGGGAAGGCAAAGCCTGGGAGGGTGGACCTCCTAGAACTACACAGGACAGACCCATAGACCGGCGTAAATCAAACCCCGAAGGCCAAGACAATACCAGTCTATGGGGTGCAGTATCCATCCGAACAGATACTACACTTTGATCTTAGCCAAAAGGCCAAGAAGTTGTGGAGTAATTATTTGCTAAATTGAACGAATTATTTTTTCAGTTTCAAAATGCTCATTATATGACGGATATTTTTAGATAATCAGATTTGTCGCTATCATCTTTAAAATGGCAGCATATAAAACTAGGGACGGGTAATGAAAGCGACAGTGAGGGTTTTTTAATCAAAAATTGAATTTTACCCCTGAATTGGATCGAAAAAAAATCCACCAAAAAATGAGAGAATTATCCGACTTCAAGTAAATGTTCAGTATTTATTAATTAATGAATAAAGTATATATTTTATTTTATTTGAAGAAATTATACATTTTTTCGGTCACTTCAATTACTTTACACCCCTTCATCCCGTCACTCATTTCAAGGACGTCATACGTCGTATTATACTTGTAGCCGAATATCATTGACCACATTTAAATCAAGATAACACCCTGAAAGTTGAGAATGAAAACATAATTTCTAAATCCCGTCGGCATTCCCTCTCAAGGGACAAGTAAAGGCCAGGACTGAGGATATCGTATTTTCCTCTAACACATATTTTTCATATCCGAAACTCCTGATACATATGCGAGGATATATATATATATATATATATATATATATATATATATATATATATATATATATATATATATATATATATATATATATATAAAGTGGTATACTAAAAGCGAACTTTTAGGAAAAGTAAAACCTATTGTGAATAGTATACAGCTCAATATCCAGGATAGAGCAGGTAGAATGAAGAAGAATGGAAAGGAATTAGAGAAGCAAAAGCCAAATCATAATTCAATTCAATTGCTCAGAGCAAGGTATATTCCGCAAAAAAGGCAATTTATTCAAGTTAAATTTTCCTTAAGCCATTGAATTGAATTATGATTTGGCTTTTGCTTCTCTAATTCCTTTCCATTCTTCTTTATATATATATATATATATATATATATATATTGTCTCCTTTTTGTTTCATTTTACTTTAGTCGAAGTTCTCTGGGGCAAAATTAATATCTATATGAGATAGATAAATATTCCACATAGTTACTGAAGAAGTTAAGAACATTAATTTCCTCTCTCAAATTGACCAGTTAATTATGTTATAGTATATATTTCTTGTGATCTCTTGGTCTTATCGGTTTCCAGGACAAGAATTTTGGTGGAGTACCAAGCTAAGTACTCTTACTTGAGGTAACATTACTTTGAGAAGATGCACTATTCCTCGTATGAGCCAGTATAGCCGTGTCGAAGGGAACTTATTTGGGCTCTGAATACTATGCTATTTTGAATATTCTGTCAGAGTTTACTTGCAGGAGGAAGTATCCTCATGTCAGGTTGGCCTGGCAAACTCTTGTAAGACACTCGAGGATGGTGTCTAGTAGGTAATTCAAACTCCCCAGTAGGTGATTAAAGCTCCCCAATAGGTAAGTCAAACTCCCATATATATATATATATATATATATATATATATATATATATATATATATATATATATATATATATATATATATATATATAGATATATATAGTCTTGTTTTTAAATTCCTGAAACAGTTTTTCATGGTAAACAACTGATGATCCTTTAAATAATTTTAGAAGATAACTGATATAATATATGTAAAAGTTAAATAGACTTACATGAGTGATTTTCCACTGAACGACTTAGGACTTCAGTGTTTTTTTTGGGTTGTTTTTTTTTTAATATTGTTTTAATTGTTGAGAAACTTCCAATATATATATATATATATATATATATATATATATGTGTGTGTGTGTGTGTGTGTGTGTGCGTGTGTTATGAATTGATAATATAAGCCATTATCAATGCAAGATTAATTTTTTAAAAATGTTTTACTTTAACCTTATTAATTTCAGAATAAAATTCCATGATCAGAGTTGACCAGTATTGTGTCATTTTTTTTCATCAAAAAATACAAAAACAAAAATAAACAAACTTTTTCTTTTTTTTTCTGATGAAATATACTATTTCATGTATCCACATAAAATTTCATAAAGAGATATAATTTTTTATGTATCAATTTTCAGTATTTACTTCAACAGTAGAGCTAGGTAGTAAGTTATGAAAATATATTTATGGCAATTAAGCTACGCAGAGGCTCACGCGTTTTATTCCCGGGGTCATTTTAGCCTGAAGATTCCCCCGAGAGCCTCTGTGTAGCTTAATTGCCATAAATATATTTTCATAACTTACTATATATATATATATATATATATATATATATATATATATATATATATATATATATATATATATATATATATATATATATATATATATATATATATGAGCAAACATTGCATTGTTATACATAACATAATTCTTCTGCGTGATTTTATCCTTTATATTTAAAAAAAAAATCTTATAACCTTTGTTCTGTCTAGCCTAGAATAAGTCCCTTATATTTCTCTCCTTTTGTCGGCCCTCCAAGGGCTGCTTGTAACCGTCGGACAGCTAGCCTAAACTCTTTTTCGATGAATTATAAAACCTGGGTTTAAACTACACTATGCCTCAGAGTCTTGTTTGTCGATAAGAGTTTAGGCTAACTGTTCGACGGTTACGAGCAGCCCTAAGACAGCATAAGATTTTTTTGTGTCAAAAATAAAAATAAATATTCTATAAGTATCACTACATTTTCGATTCTTCGTCGAATCATCTTCAGGTTACAATAAGCAAATGAACAAAAAGCTGAAGATTATATATATATAATAGAGAATGTTAGTTTGCTTGAAGCATTGCTGGGTATAGTAGTAGTATGTTTTTAAAAGGATGTGGGCAATGCAAATTCCGGGTAAGATGTAAACTGGAAGGAACAAAAATAATTAATACCAGAAGGAATCTCTCCGATTTAGCACAATCGGAGAGATTCCTTCTGGTATTAATTATTTTTGACAAAGGGAAGTTTCTTTTCCCGAAATATTAAATAAATGATTTTATAATCATCCGGACATCACACAAACAGCTAACAACACTCTTGCTGTTATGTAAGATTTTAAGAAAAAATTAATAGTAAGTCATATTTCGTATTCGATTTATTATTTTTGTTCCTTCCAACTTACATCTTACCGGAATTTGCATTGCCCACAGCCTTTTAAAAACATACTACTAATATATATATATATATATATATATATATATATATATATATATATATATATATATATATATATATATAATGGATAGCAATTAAAAATATTGTGATACAGGGAATCAATTTGGAATGTGTTTTTATTGCTGAATCGTTATTAATTTTAATTTAATTTTGTTTAACAATTGTGTTAGCCAAGAATGAAGATATATTATAAAAACCTGCTTTATTGTTTCATTGTTAAATTATAACTGATTCTATAATTGTCTAGTAGGTGTATCCCGATGAATTCAATTATATTAAATTTATGAAAAGTAAATATATTTTCGGAGCTGTTTTTTTTTCTTTATGCGTGAAGTCTCAGATGATTATATGTGCGTAGTTTCGGTGTATTACTCGTAAACGCAGATAAATCCTGTTATAGTTTTAGAATTAATGTTTTTATTTCTTTTCTATTTTTCTTTTGTGTTCGTACGTACGAACAATTAAGAAAACAATAATACTCATCGTGTTTATTTCTTAAGAACTTGTGAACATTTTTAAATATACATGACTCGAATTACATCGATTGTTACCAATATGTTGGTTAATCAATCAAAAACATAAACAAGAACTCAGAAGCTTAATGTATTATTTTTTGCAATGAATGCAATCAAATTGACTTACAAACTATTATATGAGCACCAAAGAGTCATAAACAGCTGATCATTTAAATTATTGATGTAAATAATATACTCATTTGTTAAAGTGCTATTAAAAAATGATCGTACACATCATATATTTATTTGTTAAATCTGTTTACTATGTTATAGTATTATTACAAATGATCTGGGAAACGTTCGAAAGTGTTTCGTTCACAAAGTTTGTAAAATGTAGAAACGATTTCGACTTAGACTCGGACTTATGAGAAAACTAGAAACAGAAAAAGCTTTTAAAAAGATAATGACAAGCATGCTATCTAAATATTTAAATACGCACATATATAACACGCACACACACACACATATATATAAATCTCTCTCTCTATATATATATTTATATATGTATATATATATATATAGTCTCGGAAGTGTGTGTGTGTGTGTGTATTATTTTATGTATACACGTATAATATTATAAAGTGATATAATATATTGTGTATAGATTTCAGTATTTTATTCACTTAGCCTGACGATTCCCTATGCGGATGAAACACTGACACCTCTTTGTAGTTTAATAGCCACAAACATTTTCATACTTTATAATATATATATATATATATATATATATATATATATATATATATATATATGTAAAAATAAAAATGGAATAAAGAATAAGCAATTCAACAACTAACAAAAATAAACTCAAAAACTCATGTTGTATAGTTCTGCCGAGATATTTCGGTCGTTAAGATACGGCCATTTTCGTTCGGTTGGTAAACTTTATTTCAAAACGGAAAAGTTTTCAAATATATATATATATATATATATATATATATATATATATATATATATATATATATTTCATTTACCATTACGTCGGATTACCCTCATCCTTCCTTCTCATATATATATATATATATATATATATATATATATATATATATATATAAGTATGTAAATTATAACTAAAAGGTAAACTTTTAGAGAGTTGGACCTATTGTGAAATAAGGAAAGCTCAATATACTGGATAGAGCAAAAATATAGTACGTCAATGAAAATTAATAAGACCTGCAAATGGAAGCAAATCGATATTTTCAGTTGTTTTTATTAACCAAACTGCTCCTTGTTTTGAACAACTGAAAATATCGATTTGCTTCCATTTGCAGGTCTTATTAATTTTCATTGACGTACTACAGGGTGGGCAAAAATAAGGGTCCTATTTTTAAAAATTCATAACTTTTTTATTTATTGATTTAAAAAAAAATTTTTTTTAGAATAAGTAAAGGACCCCTTCCGAAGCAAGCATGAGCCGTATTAGCCCTAAGGAACGTACCCTCATTTAGAAAACATTATTTTTGCTTAAAAAACTCAAAACAGTGTAAAAAACAATACTTTAGTTTTTGTAAGTTTTAAGAAGTGTTTTTCGGCTAAAATTTGTTTTGTTTATTTCAAAAAATCTCGGAAGGGTCAGTCTACACACACATAAAGTTTGGTGAGTTTAACTTTTATTTTGTGGAAGTTATTCAAATTCAAGTTATTCAAATTTAAAGATAGGACCCTTATTTTGGCCCACCCTGTATATATATATATATATATATATATATATATATATATATATATATATATATATATATATATATATATATATATATTAAAAGTGAAAATGCGCAAATATATAATATGCATTTTAATATGTGTATATGGAGCCTTCAAACTCGTGTGTTTTGGAGTACCAACTCGCGTCTTGAGTAGAAAAATCTAGTGAGCAGTGTACACACTTGCTTCTTTCCGGTCAGCTCGCATGAAAGAATTTAATGTCTAATATGGCTTGCACGGCTACTTATAACAAAAGATATTTCAAATAAATCTAACCCTAACCAATGAACAACACGCGTCAGGTTTTTGTAAACACTATCTATCTCATAACTAGTAGAAAGAAAGCTGAATTCATACCGTTCTCGTGGGTATTAGTGAAATTGACACAACAGCTTGATCGGTATCCTAATAGGACGAACCGAGCCTTGCAACCCGCGCTCTTACCACTGAACCATTTTCACATATATACGGCCACAAGCGCTTATACGCACATTCATACCCATACACATGCGTATATACTTTGAGGTTTTCATACATAACAACAGTGTGTGTGCTTATAATAAGCGAGTCCTACTCTAATAAGAAACAGCAGAAGCAGAAGATGATTTAAAACGATCTATTAAAAAAGCCCCATATCATTTTAGGCGAACAGAAGACTCTCTGTAATTTTCTATATTTTACTTTAAACCTGGACCGAAAAAAATCAACCCAATCCGTTTAACGAATAATAAGTAAAATCCACATCCATTCTTCTCGCAACTCTATTTCGTACGACTTAAAGATTTGATTCCTACCTGGAACCCCTGGAAGTCCAGGAGTACCGGGTTGACCAGGTTCACCTTTCTCGCCATCAGTTCCTGCTGGTCCCCTGGGTCCTCGAATTGGAAGTTTGATAGGCACTGTCGTATCTCCTCGACAAGAAAGCTCTAGGTCGCACATGCCTTCGTCGGAGTCTCCATCCCGGGTCTTTCGTAGAGCGCCCGCTCCTCTGTTACGCGAGCGAGGGTCACCCCTCTTGGCAGAAACGGTGTAAGCCAGAAACACAACCACAATGGCCAGAAATTGTTTATACCTCATAGTTCGGCCGGAATGTTTTACTCAAAATATCTGAAAAAATATAGAAAATAAAATCCAGTCAATAATGAAGTGTAAATAATAAGATTCATAAATCATTCAACAGAACAATACGTTGAAAAGAAGTTCAAATATAATAAAAAGAAGAAAAAATACTATTTCTGTACCATTCACAAAGCAAGCCATTTGTAACCTCTTTAGTGGTTGGAAGAAAGATAATCAAAGTAGAATGCATAATTAGAAAATATCTTTATATTTTGTTTAACATCGCATATATCTAATAGATAAAGTTAAGTCAGTCTCCTTATCGTTTCTTTGTCATCGATAGCTTTCTTCCTACAAAATACAACGTTTGATTCTTGTGCGTCAGGTTTTGCAGCACATTGTTAAGAATAAAATGTAATCCGATTTAATTCCTTCTAGAAAATACTTTGTCCGAGGCAGAATTATTTTCAAATGACCGCCATCTTTAAAATGGACAAAACTCTGTATTCGTCCATATAGAGTTATTTACTTTGGTAAAAAAAAATGGCATAGTTTAAAAAGGAAGGGATAAACAGATTATGGGAGTAGGTATAAGTAGTTGTCCTGACCCACGTGACCGGAAGTTTATCTGTATCTACCCGACATTACCCAGAAGTGTTTTTACTTTCAATTTTGTTTCACTTTTATTTTAACTGTGCCTTTTTAAAACCAAATTATCATTTTTAAAATAGGATTTTGAAAATTTAATTTAATTATTAGAGTGTCGTTAATTAAACCAAATTATTATAAAACTATAATTAATTTTGTTAAGACAATGTTCCTATATTTATAAAATTATTGGATGTAAATAGCTTCCAAAAACTTTCAATCTTTTAATACATGAAAGATTTGAAAGCAAGAAATAACTTTCTATTGAAGTTTAAATGCTTTAAAATTCCTTTAAAATTTAAAGAGGTCATGAAGTAATTCATTCTTTTTTTTTACTATTAACAAAAGATTAAAATGTATGACTAACGGAAGTGCATTTGGTTAACTTAACTTCGTAAATAATATATTTTTAATGGGATTTTTTAAAATTTCTTTTTATTTTACGCTATTGCATTTTTGATTTCAATAAGTATTCTGTTTATCAGAATTATTTGAGTTATCTCTCTTGAATTTATTCTCAGTCAACGTTAGAGAACGCATTCTCATAACGCGAGAGTTTACGCCCATCCGCGGGAAATTCAGAATGAGGCTCTAGCTTTTTCCATCCTTGAATGCCTTTAAAAACCATGACGCTGTGTCGGTCAAGTGATTGCAGTCACGTGAATTCCCGGAAGCGAAGCAACTTGTTGCCATTTTTTAGCAGTGCATCGTTGCAGAAAACACAATGCAAATAACACTTTACATATTCAGTGGCAATCCGTGTACTTATTTATTGTATTTGGGACATTAATGTATTCCTTGTTTAGTACTCAGGTCTGAAGCCCCCCCCCCTCTCTCTCTCTCTCTCTCTCTCTCTCTCTCTCTCTCTCTCTCTGTCTCTCGTGTATTATATTGTGTATTGCATTACATGTTTCGTAACCTCCTCTATGTTCATCTTCGACGAGATGTTTATTTGTGAAAAAGTGTTTGTGTATTTGAATGCAACTTTTTCTGTGACACACCTGTGTGTCATCCACGACAACATGCGAGTATGCTCGAGCACGTGGTCTGCTGAGATGTAAATGTTCATATTTTTTGTACTGGTGACCCCTTATTAAACACGAGCAAAGAAAGGGGAGTACCATCTAACATGCTGATTTTAAAGTGGTGAACCTTCCGTTAGAACGTGCACAATAAAATCCGCTACTTCAAAAATGTAGACGTTATATCTGAACTGCGTAAAATGCAGAAAAAACTTTCTACGGATTGTTCCCTCTCATGAAATAAAGAAATGGACACAATTATAAAGCATACTTTATAATTGACTACTCTGTACGCGCCTAACATTTATAAGGTTTTTAGTAATATTTAAAAAAATATTTTTTCTCATGGCTATTTTTTTTTGTATTCAGAATTTTTTGAAGGACTTCCACACCATTTTTACCCACTTTGCATGAAACTAAATTAAACTAAATACAGTCCATATTGCGACCTCTTACGCATAGCCATTACGTTCCGAACTTCACAATGATCCATTAATTAGTTTAGGAGTGAATCCTGTACATACAAATATATAAACATATTCGCATACCTACTAAAATATCCGTCCCAGGACGGGTAAAATTAATTCATCGAACAGAAATTTTTCACCACTTTTATGTCCCCTTATAAAGATTAAAATCAAGATATAATGATACTAAACCTTACGTCTATAATCCTTATTTTCATTCTGATCAAAATCAATTACATGATTTTTATTCTAGAAAATGTCTCAAATTTAATGCTTAAGCTTAAGGGGTCTTAATAAGAAGTAAAAATTCAAAAGATCTTGTTTCATTAGTGTTCAATGACTATGGATCAAATTTAATGCAAATCTGAAATATTTGAATTTTAAAATGGGAGGTTCTGCCCTTATTATACCCTCTAAAACCCTTTATAATGCTACAAAGAAACTGAAATTTAGGAAATACTTATTAATGGATGTCTAATACTCATTGTAAACATTTCACAAAAATCGAAGATATTTAAATTTTCACGAAGGGCTTATACCCCCCCCCCTTTTAATCCCTTTTCATGAAACTAAATTAAACCAAATATAGCCCACCTTTCGACCCCTTACGCCTAACAGCTGTGTTCCGGCCCGGGTCGAGGATAATCGCAACCGTCTTCCCGCGGTCAGCAGACTAATGTTGTATAATGGAGAACATATAAACTTTCAATGGGGACACACGTCTAGTATAACTAACAAACCACATGAACTGGCGAACGTATAAATATAAAAATATAAAAAATTAAAAGTTATGTATGAAAACATACGTAAAAATAAAATGCAATAAAAATAAAGAAATAAAATGAAGGCAAAAATCGAGTAAAATAGGTTAAATTAAAATAAATATAGAAATAGTCAAAAGAAAGGGTTATAGTAATAGAGCAAAGGTGAACAGAAAGAAAAAGGATAAGAAGTTCAAAGAGAATCAGCAATCGTGAAACGAGGTTTATTTTGTTTGATTTCGATGACGGTCTATAAGAAAAGTATGCTGTGATTTTCATATGTAAAGTCTACGAGCGGGTTCGACGGAGTTTCGTTATTTTACAATATGTGTTTTTATTTTGATGCAAGGTATCAAAATAAAAACATAACATGAAACAGAAAATGAGTATATCGTCAATGTATCTGTAGTATGAAAAGTTTTTGGTAATCTATATTCGAAGGAACCCGATTCTAGGAATCCTAAAAGTAAACCTGCTAAGACCCCACTGAGTGGGTTTCCCATAGGAATACAGGATTTTTGTTTGTATTCTTTGTTATTAAATTTAGACATTTTTGATAGGTATATTTGTGTATGAGGAACTTATATCAAAGCTATTCATAGTTTTATTGAGAATGTCTATATTTTTAATTTTATGGGGGAAAACTGCCTGAGTTTCTGATATTTGAGGATCTGTCTGTGCCAATCGGAGAGGGGGTAATCGACGGATTGGGCTATGAGTGACGCTTTCTATGCTGGAGACGTAACGGAATGTTTGGTATGTGGATTTTGGGCAGGAGTGATGGTGGTGGTATTATCCATATTTTGTCGTTCATTTGTAGTTTTTATTTTATAGACGGTATCGATTGTTTCTTAGATGTTTTATCTCCTAGTTTGTTTTTTTCAACTATAAAGACCAGTTCCCCATTTTCAACTTAAGTCCACACTCACATCTCCCCCACCGACATTTAGAGACGGCCAAAGCAATGAACTGTCTTTCTCGGGCCGTGTGAACTCGACGTTTCTTACCACTTAATTAATTACTGTCTGGTGTCCGGTCACCTCACATCTTGAACATTCACCCACCCTTTCTCATGTCTATTCCCACTCCTCTCAGTAGGTAGCTATAGTACTATGTCTTCCCAGCCCAACTGTGTTTTATGTATTTATCAATCAAAACTGGTCTCATTCTGAAGAAGTCTTTCGATAAATGAAAGACGAAATATTAATCGTGCACATCAGTTTGATTCGACTTTCTTTTGTGTCTGCGCATTTACTCAGTTTATCTACTGTTTTTCAAAATGTTGTCGAATTTAATTCAAATAGTATTCTTTCCCTCTCTCCACCTCTCTCTCTCTCTCTCTCTCTCTCTCTCTCTCTCTCTCTCTCTCAGTCCTAAAGCTCCACCTAGTATTGAGCACTTTTGAACGTGAACCTGATTCATTAACTAAAAACCAATATTTTTTCAATTTCTTTTGTGTGTTGACTGTATGGTCATAGGCGTTAAGACAAAAGATAAAATGTTGACTTGGGTCTAATAGTTTCGAATCATATGACTGGAAGAACAATCATCCTCCAGATATATATATATATATATATATATATATATATATATATATATATATATATATATATATGTGTGTGTGTGTGTGTGTGTGTGTGTGTACACGTATACATGTTTGGATGTATGAGTATACATGTGTATGTGTTTGTATTCTCATGAATAATTAAATAAATAAATATATCCGTCTCTTTTTTTTAAACTCTTTACTCATGTCATCATCCCACAATTATATTTTATTTTATAAATCTTCGTTCTTAAGAGATATCTTTAAGAGATTAATGTTGGGTTCTTACTAAATAATGTCGTGCCTCTATTCTTAGTTAAATAAAACGGAGGGAAGCCAAGTGTTATATTAATGGGAATAGGTAGTCATCTGGGTAAAGGGTGGGATTAATTTCAGTCCATACGTTATGGATCAATTAGTCTTAGCCTGTTATTTTCAAGGCTATTTATTAGACCATGGGAGAAAGGGAATAAACTAATCTAGGTAGAGGTCTGTATTGGCGACAGAAATGTGTGGAACTGTTAGACCCCAAAGAGAACTATGCCAACAGACCTATTACGAAAGTTGAAAGGAAAGGTATGAACAGGTAAAGATAGTGAGAGAAAAAGATATAGGTTGTGGAGAAGAGTAAGGTGAATGAGAGAGAGTATTAAAGTCTCCCCTCTCCCCGAAGCGGTCATAATAGGTCAATTTAAACGTTTAGAGTGATTAGGTTAGGGGTAGGGGAGGTGACTTAGGATTCTTTTTTATGGGCTTTAGGAACCTTGAAATGGTTATATTTAAACCAAATTTAGTGTTTACATGAAGACAGAACTTCCTCTCTCATGTGAAGTACTTGGCCGTTGTATTTTATGATGGCCAATGCTTCAGCTCTACACAATCTGCAGAATTTGTCCATAGGCTTACATGTTTTAACCTTCTTGATTACCTGCTAACAAAGGGTATAGGGGGTATGTGACTCTTTAAGAGACAAAATATGTGACGCTCGGGCTGTACGATTCCTAAGATGTATATTTCAGAATTTGTATTTATGTCCTGATATTCTATTCTTAATGGGCCCTCATTTGTTGGGTGTCTTATAGTAGTAGAAGAAAGGTTGGAGACACCGGTCTGGGAGGTGTTTTCATCAGAATTCCCATTCACATTATCAGTCCCAAGCTTAGTAATGGCAGTACTTATAGAAGTCTCCTGTGTTACCGTGCATTTATATATGACGCTCTCATGCCTGCATGAGCTATTCAAAGGCCTTGATTAAGAGGGCATTGGGTTATTGGGCTTTACTGATTTCCACGGCACTTGAGCCTATAATTTGATGGGGCATATTAGGGACTGTAGAATATGATATTCTCTCCTTTCTCTCTCTCTATCTCTCTCTCTATCTCTCTCTCTCTCTCTAATATATATATATATATATATATATATATATATATATATATATAGTAAAATTAAAATCTCATATATATATATATATATATATATATATATATATATATATATATATATATATATATATATATATATATATGATATTTTAATTTTACTACAGTTTTAGAAGCGCCGTTATAATGATAACTTTGAAATGTAATAATCAGTTAACATGAGTTATCATTATAACGGCGCTTCTAAAACTGTAGTAAAATTTAAATCTCATCATCACACATGCGTTTCAGTGCGCTTATACTACAAATAGGACATATAAAAAAACAGTATATTCATAACATCTGGGGATCGATCTTCGGCCAAGCCGTAAGACTTCGACTATGAAAAAAAAGAAGAAAAGAAAAAAAAAAGAAGAAAAGAAAAAAAAAAAAGGAAAATATTGTCTGTCCCATGAAGAAGGTTTATAAAACCGAAAATTTGGATAAAAAAAAATTATTTAATAAATATTTCATTTCAAAATCTCGCGTCATGTTAACTGATTCTTACATTTCAAAGTTATATATATATATATATAAGAATAATATTATTTTTTTTGAAGGCGATAACAATGCGTTGTTAAAGTGACACATACGACACGTGGAATCGTAAAAACAAAACAAAGTGACAATATTGAAAAGTCAATAATTTTCAAAAATTTTTTATTTTATTTACCATTGTATCGTGACCGTGGTGTTGGGTTGGAGTGTGTCCTTTTCATTATTATTATTTTTTTAAATTTTCGAGGGTATCCCTCATCCTCAGAATAAAATAAATACTACTATAATATATATATATATATATATATATATATATATATATATATATATATATATATATATATATATATATCACATACACACACTTTGCTTACGTTTTATGCTCGCTAGTTCGAGATCTCGGTACATAAAAGAAACCCTGGCGTATTTATCTATTCGTCTCAATTCATTTCTTCATTTCCAGTCTATGAATAATGAACGCGCTGATTTTCAGAGACTGACCAATGAGATTGGCCAATCAGAACGCATTATTTATTTCGCCCTAGTGGCGTCATATCCGTCTAGCAACGAATTAAGGGCGTTAATATATCAGTGTTATAAAAGAATATAACCCTTATCCTCGAGTGACCTTGGGCCTTGGTGACTCAATGTTAAAGAGAGAAAAAAGACAGAATAAAGTAAACTTCATAGAAAGAATTAAAAAAGATGTGGAAATGAGAAAAATGTAAAAAGCAGAAGATTCAGTCATGAAAGAACCAAAACGAGATGAAATGCACTGAAATGTCGAAATGAAACAGAAACGGATGGTAAAAAATAGATCAAAATCAATGAAGAATTGATTGACGATAGTGAGAGCAAGAATCATACTGAAATAAAATTCAGATGATGTGAAGAAGACGAAGAAGTTGACAACCAGAACTAATTTTCTTCTCACGCATGCGTAATGTTCTTCTCATTATTCAAGTTTCGAGTAAATATCGAACGACGAACGTCATGAGTGAATCAAGTGGTTTTTACGTTCAAAAATTATCATGAACAACGATGAATTGATCATTTGATTCGAGTCTCCATTTAACCTTTATGCCATGTTAACATCATTAACTTATTTCCTCGTTTCATTTATTCATTTCGTGTTGTTGTTTCAATTGTTTGCTTGCTTTTTTATTGTTCCATGTTATGAGTTTCCAAAGGGAAATACAAAGAATTTTAGGGAGAATCGAGAGAAAGCAAAAGCTATTTTAGCTCGAGATTGCCGGATACAGAAATGAGACCCCAAAGAAAAATAGTATTCAATTTACATTTTCTAAATTGCTAGAAATAAAAACTTGATTTATATATACTTCGTGAATTTGATTTTTTCCAAGTACCTCCAAAATATTAGATCCTTGTCTGTTATCTTTTTCTTTTAATTTTATGAAGACATTTTTTATATACCTTGTTCAGTTTGCTGTGTATATTTTCTTACGGTGAAGCTAGATTGTAAAATACGTTAGATTAATCTAGCTAATGGCAAACCTTGGCATTGACTTTGTGACCTTTACAGAAAACAGACCGCTTATATTTAAAAACAATTTTAAATAACAGGGAATTATTTTTTATTTAAAATGTTAAGTGTTTATTAGTTGTTTAATTGATATTAAAAATGCAGGTTATTTTATTTAAAAGATCGCATATTTTGAGGTCACTTAATTTGACCCCCATACCACATCCGGGCATTCTGCTAGAAAATAAATAGTGCGGGTTGTATCTTTTTATAAATATAACAATGAAACTCTGAAGGTTTGCATAAGACAAAATTAGGTACAGGTTCGTCTTTTTCCATAGTCCGTTTTTCACAACTTTTTACTGACCAATTTTGTTTTTCCTTTTTCGGTGTACACTTACCTATCAGGCTGCTAGAGAATTCTGGGGATTTTGGATATTTTTTTCAAATATTTTACATTTTAGGAGGGGGATCAGTTTCGAATGTAAATTCAACGTAGACTGATTCTCCTCTTTTAATTGTCCCGTAAGAACAAACAACACATGCAACATGGTCAAATCTGCCCCCCCCCTCAAATATTTGAACAATATTCCCCAAAACCCGGAATGAATTCTCTCGCAACATGATAGGTAATTGTAAACAGAAGAAGAATTTTTAAAATTTGAGATGGTCAAAAAGAGGGGGATCAGTCTACGTTGAATTTAGATTGAAAACTGATCCCCCGTCTTAAAATTTAAACCATTTGATTTTTTTTTACAAAAACCCCGGAATTCTCTATCGACATGATAGGTCATTGTACACCGAAAAAGATTTTTGTTTAAATTGAGATGGTCAAAAAGAGGGGAATCAGTCTCCGTTGAATTTTCATTCGAAACTGATCCCCCCCTCCCTCCTAACATGTAAAATATTTGACTTTTTTTACAAAATCCCCGGAATTCTCTATCGACATGATAGGTCATTGTACACCGAAAAATATTTTATTAAAAAATGAGATGGTCAAAAAGAGGAGGGATCAGTCTATTATCAGTCTAAAAATAGCTTTTTTTTAAATATATTTATCTTCCATGTCTAGAAAAGTGAAAATAAATTTGACGCTGAATGTAAGACAACAAACGAGTCCGAGATGATTTTTTAACGGATACTGACACTCGGTAGACACCGCTTTTTCAAATATTCGCCATTCTTCCACTGCAGTCGTTTTGGGTACACTCCTTTCATTAGTTGTCGCCTTGTCCTTCTGCCGTTAACACAATTCGACTGGTTTATGTAATCACCCGAAGTCGAGGATCCGGGTATTTAATGCAATCGTGCGTATGCAAATTACATCACTCTTCTAACATCCTGGTCTCTAAAATTGTCGTCCACGAAAATCGCTTATTTGACGAAATCACCGCCAGTTGTTAATTCGAGACACGAGATCAAATCGCACCGAAGTCGGGCTTGCCGACGCAAACACGCGATGCATTGGTGCCACGCGAATCCTTTTGGCGGATGGCGACCGAAGTTTTCTCTAAGGACATTCTTTGCTACAGACGCCATGAAATTACAAATAAACATCATAGAATTATTTTATTGCATTCAATGCTAGTACTGAAATTATTGAAATTCAACAAGTTACTTTAATCTCTTATAGAAAACATTTTTTTGTTCAAATGAAAGTGAATTATTTACGAAAGCTAAATTAAATGCGTAATAAATTCATTATAGCCATATGAATAGCTTAGTCGAAAAGGATGAAGACTAACATAAGTAAATAATAGTTGTTTTAATACGAAATTATGGTGCTTGTGCATATCAACACTGACATGTTAGACCGCTCTTAAAAATAAAATAGCTAAAGAAATGTATACACTTTGTTATGTACTTACGTGGTAGATGAAAAAAAGACTGTACACCAAAAATTACGCAAATTCATCCAGTATTTATTTAATTATAAATAAAAAACGATTTTATCACTCGGTAGATATTTCCACCATTTTCCAGTGGTCAAGGACGATAACTCATATTTTCACGATTTCGGGGTTTGGGGTCTCCATTGTTTACAAAAATGTCAAAATGTACGTAAAATCATTTTTTCTTCTTCTTTTTCTTATAATTTAATAACTACTGGATGAATTTGCGTAATTTTTTCTGCACAATCTTATTTTCAGCTAATACGTAAGTACATAATAAAGTTTATACATTCTTTAAATATTTCAATGTCAGGGTTGATATGCATAAGCACCGAAATTATATATTCATATTTTCATTTAATCCAACCTTCCTTTTTTCTATTTGTGAGAATCCATTTTAAGGAAACATATTTTATGTATCCTTTCCCAAGTCGAAGAAAAAAAACATTCACTTTTGCAACGAACGTAAAACTGGCGTCAGCGTCAACGACGTAGGTCAACATGAATTTATGAAGGTGTTGAAACCAGTTATCCGCGTTCGTTTTAAAGCTAGTTGGCACTACTGCCTCCGTCGTCGTAAATTCAGATCCGAGATTCTGTTTGTTATTGGCACGACCTTCATCGTTGCCCGACTCGCTTTGCTTCTTTTATTTTTATAATGGGGTCAACCAACTCTGAAACAATGGCCAAGAAACCAAACGACTTTTTTCTTATTTTTCTCCGAGTAGCACGTCACCACTGTTGAGACTATGTATATAACTTTACATATCTGTTCATCTACACTCTTTTATTAGTAACAACTCGTGCATTTTGTATTGTCATAAAACATTGTTATTTATTTTTTGATTTAGGATTCATGTTGCCGAGTTGCTTTCATTGTATACTTTCATGTATGTAAATATCTTTAACATCATTTTAATTCTTAGTCGGTGTTTCCAATATACGCCAACAAATTTTAAATAAACGTAAATATATATTCACCAACTGTTTCCAACACGTGTACCATATTCGTCGATACAACGATAATAAACACGAACAATGGTTGCCATGTGCACAGAGAATAATATATTTCCACCACGTGTGTGGCTAAAACGATAAAGTAAATAACAAATATTCCTACTTTATGAAATGTCCACATTTCTTAAAAGATTACGAGAAACAAAAATCCCTGATCAGATTGATATTGTCAAATTGATAAGATTGGTCTTCAATCAGAACTGCTTCTGTGTGTATACATCACTACGTCAGATCACCTGTTGCTGTGTTTACAAAGATTCGTGGTAGTTGTAAAAGCAATAGAACAGTCAGCCTCCAGCTAGCCCTGCCCCGTTCTACATCATTTGCATGATGAATATTATAGGCTTTGGTATCTTACTGCAGCCTCCAGTGGCCTTCTTATTTTATCATCTTCGCTTGGAAACTCGACACTGCATTTTATTAGAAAGTCGATAAGATAGGATGGAAGTTTCACCCTTTCCATTTCATGATAAGACGTTGTAACGACTAACATTATTACCATATCCGGTTAACAAGTGTTTATCTCTCGTGTCTAATGTATTTGAGGCAAATAATGTTCACAAAGTCTAAAGTAAACAAAACGACTGAAGATCGTTTAGTTTTAAAACTGGTCAAAAGTGAAATAAGCAAATGTGATTTTAACTTAAATGCCCTCTCCCCTCACTAGGTACTTTAAATCTTGCTAGTGTGGGGGTCACGTGGGTCTTCCGTCCATATGATTAAAATGTTTAGTATTTTTCTAAATTCATTTTAATGGTTGAAATATTTATTGGGGTAAAAAATAAAGCTTATAAAATATGGTTATCAAATAGTATCAGAAATTAATCTGTAATCGTCGGCCAGATTGGTCGGCGCAGATCACAACGAACGGCCGAAGACCGTTCGTTATCGTTACAGATTTTGTAGCGGGCCCTCGGCTTGCAATGTCACACACACACACACACACACATTATATATATATATATATATATATATATATATATATATATATATATATATATATATATATATATATATATATGAGAAAGGAAGGATGAGAGTAATCCGACGTAATGGTAAATGAAAAAGGAAAAACTAAGAGATATTTTTATATATTCATCAACGTTTCGTCTTTATTGTAAGACTTCCTCGGGATGATAATTTGAAGAAAAATGTCTATCAAGTACATCGAAATTTGGAGTTGACATGATGGGGAGATGACGGAAAGTAGTAGCCGTGGCTACTATGGGCGTTGGAGGAGAATCCAGGCTGTAAGAAGTCAGTGGTGGCAAAGAATGAAATGAATATGGAAAGCTTTGAGTGGGTACCATTGAGAAATGGTGAAATGGGGAGGAGTGAGAATATAATTGTACTTGCCTTAGGGTGGGAGAGATGAAAGGGGGCTGAAAATCTCATCCCCGTTTCACCTCTCCCAAGGAGAATGGAAAGACTGAGGGTGGATAGCGCCAATCATACCTTCACAGGAAAGGCGTGGTGAATACCTGAGTGAGGCTTAATGTCACTCAAATTTCAGAGAAAATCAAAGGTGATTACCAGAGAGAAATCAATGGTAAGCGGCTGTTGCGATAATGCAAAATGTTTTGAAAAGAAAGAGGCGGAAGGGCGGTAGAAATCTAGGAAGACGTGCTTTCTCTCAGACTCCAAGTAACACCACCTGTTATTGCCAGTAAGCAATCACTGATAATTAATTGTATGAACACTCATAAGAGTTTTCATATATTATTGAAAGCCTTCGCAATGCAAATTAAAAAATAAATAAAATAAAATAACAAAACTTCGAACAGACGTGTAGTTGAGAAAAGGTTAAAGTATGCTTGAAGCATTGCGTGTAACATAGGAATTATGATAGTAATAGTGGGGCTTCGTCACGAAATGCGAACATATCATGAATCCATAATATCGAGCGAATCCCTTTTTTGTTTTTCTGACAGTCAGGCCGCCGTAAACTAACTTCACAACCAACATTTTGGCGGCTAGACTCCGACAGGTGATAAACGACTTTGAGCAGCCATCGGATCAGTCACACGATATATGTCACAAAGTGATATCAAGTTATTCCGTGCAGACATATACACTCGTCTGCGCTTTGAAGGAATCGGATTATCAGCTTGACGTTTAGACACGGAATATATATATATATATATATATATATATATATATATATATATATATATATATATATATATATATATAGTCTAAAGAAGCTTTGAGTCATTTTAAACAAAAGAAAAAAGAAGAAAAATGCAGTTTAAATTCCCAGAGAAACTAACTAAGTCCATTATATCGCAGACTTAGCAGTCGTTGGAAAATTCATAAATAAAAAAAAAACGGGATTCAAGTATCTAACACACACACATATATATATATATATATATATATATATATATATATATATATATATATATATATATAAGGGAAAAAAAAGAGGAAAAAATTAGTACGGTGGCTAAATGTTCAATTTATATTCGTTTGCCTTGGTTAGGTACAGTAATTGAGAAGTTCGCCAAACAAATCAGCTCAGCGGTGGGAGATTGTTATTTTTCATCTAATGTGCGGGTTGTGTTCTGTACAAAACCTCTGTTACCATCCTCTCGAAAAGACGTCCTGCCCCCCCCCCACCATAAAAATAATGTTATTTATCTTTTGAAATGTAATTGCAGTGCCACTTACGTGGGCCGGACGACGTTGAGATTAGACAACAGAGTACAGCAACACATCCCTAGTAAAATCAGGAATGGAACCTTCCGGTCACGTGACGTTCTAAGAAATACATACAGTTCTTCGATAACTGACCACCTGATAAATAACCCGTTGTGCGCAACGAACTTTAGCACAGATTCATTTTCCATCTTAAGCTGTGCTCACTCATCTTATCATTTGAAAATCTTGGAGACTATCCACGTACGCCTCAAGAGGCCCTCCCTCTGCAAACAGAATGGGTGTCTCTTGGGGTTGAGTGTGATTAGTCTCTAAGACACAACCTCCATTCCATATAACATCACGCTTATTTTATTCTAAATTCGAACTTTTTGTTTTTTCCCCTTCATAACATAACGCTAATTTCATTTTAAATATAAAAGGGTTTTTTTTTTAACTCCCACGATATCAGTCTTGTAAAGTGTGGGCGAAACTAGTCGACTGGCAAAAAAAAATTTTTTTTCTCATCCACTAAATCTTTTAATTATGACAAATTCAACACGTCTTCCCTTCATTATTGCATTAATATATATATATATATATATATATATATATATATATATATATATATATATATATATATATATATATACTAGCAAATATATGCTCCCTTCTGTCGCATACTTTTGCTACGCTAACAGGATGACATCATGTTGCACGAAAGGAGGAGATAAAGACTGTGAGAATGATATCATGATGAACGAACATCCCCCCACCCTCACCAAAAAATTAGGAGTTAATGTTCGTGAGCATGAAATCATGACAACAGAATACAAACCCCCAAACACACAAAAAAGGTAATCCTAGGAGTATGGTATCGTTAAGAACAAACGTATACAATACTTTTTATTAAAAACATAGTTCACCCCAAATAAGGCAGACCGCCACTGTAGACGTAAGGGGATACTGAGAAAACGGGTAAGGTTTGGGGGGTCAACCTAAATTAGAAGTTGTGCAGCGAGATGTCTGTTTACATTAGTTTTAAATTTATGCGTGTCAGTACCGTCAGGAAAACAGGAGGCAAGGAGAGAGTTCCAGAGTCCAGCAGCACAAGGGAAGAAGCTATTGAAGTAGAAAGCTCTTCGGCATCTGGGGACCTCCACAGTGAATAGATGGGAGTTGGTAGATGGTCGGGTTGGTCTAGTGAATTTACGTCGTGGGGGTACCAGAGCAGCAAGCTCATCAGAGCAAAATCCATTGAAAACAGGCACAAGGAAGCAACATTGCGGCGATGGGACAGGGGCTGGAGCTTGGTAGATAGTGAGGGACCTATTAAGTTGACAACTCTTTTTTAACCTTGTCTAGGAGAGAGAGAGAGAGACTAGTGGATGATGCCTCAGCCCAGATGTGGCAACAATACTCCATGCATGGGCGGACGGTGACTTTGTAGAGATATAGGATAATGTCAGGTGTGAGAAGTTTACTAGCACGGTAGAAGGAGCCCACCTTCTTTGCAACAGCCCTGGCAATGTCTTCAATGTATTTATTCAAATTCATGTTATATGTGAAAGTTGGGCCAAGGAGTTTGAATGTTGAACTCTCAGGTAGGGTGTTATTTACCATGACAATCGGTGGTTGAAGGTGTTTCTTGTAGTTATTGAAGGAAAGTAGCTTTGTTTTGTGGCATTAAAAGTTACCATCAATTTTTTACCCAAATCCACTACAGACTGGAGGTCATTTTCTAAGGATTCAGCCATTGCCTCGGATATGTGCGCGCCCGTTTTGCCCACATGACGAGAGTAGAGTGCATCCATTTATGCCATACCTTGTCAAAGGCCTTGGATATATCAAGCGCTACCGCCCTAGCTTCATCTGCCTTGTCCAGTGTATGGTATATGCGTTCAGAGATAACCGTTAAGATATCTGCGGTAGATCGTGCTTGTCTAAATCCGTATTGATGATCAGAAAGAAGTTTAGCATTAACTAAGTGCCGGACTATCGCTAGATTGATTAATGATTCAAAGATTTTAGCGAAGAGGGAGAGTAGACTGATTGGGCGGTAGTTTAGAGGATCACTTCTATCCCCATAATTCTTGAAGACTGGTACCACAGAGGCAATTTTCCAACTATCAGGGAAACAAGATTCAGCAAGGCATTTGTTGTATAGTTTAGAGAGGACAGGGGCCAGCTCAACAGAGCATTTCTTTATTGCTATTACTGGTATAATATCAGGCCCCCAGGCTTTGGAGGTGTCAAGGTTTTTTATGATGTCTCTGACCTGAGATGGGGTGATGACCAGGTTCTCAAATGTGGCTTCAGTCCGCAATGGGAATTTAGGGAGGGGTGGTTTGCTGAGTCCAAAATGGAATTTAAGGCGAAACGCTGTGCAAGTAGTTCAGCCTTACCAGTTTCCGTGCAAACAACATCGTTGTGATCTGATAGCGGGGCAATTGTCGATTGTCCATTGTTCATCACACTGTTGTAGATTTTCCAGAAATCACGAGTACCTAGTTTCTGTGACTGAATACGTTTTTTGGTTATCTCTGTATACCTTCTCTTTGCTTCATCTATCACTACTTTGCAATCATTTCTTGTCTCTATAAATGTTTGTCTATTCGCTATTGACTTGTGGCGGTCGAATTTTCGGAATGCCTTCTGTCTCTCAGCAATAGCAGCTGCACATTCTGAGGTGAACGATTGAGGAGAGTAGGGTTTGCTGAAGCATTTTCGCGTGGGGACATAAGCATCAATGCCTGCTTTGACCCATTCGGTTAGCTCATTTGCACACTGATCAGCAGGAAGTGAGAGGGTTTCACCCCATGGGGCGTCGCTGATGTGATCCTTGATGGATTTAAAATCAGCCTGCTCATAGTTTCTCGTCGTTTTGAGCAACAGCTCGTCAGCTTTTGAAAGAGTTTTTAAGGTGATAACTATCATTATCACAACGTGATACGAGTTTCCGAGCGGGCTATGTGCATTCGCCACACAAGCTTCGGGTAGTGAGGTCAAGAACAGGTCGAGAAGTGAGGCTTGCTGGTTCGCACGATCAGGAAGGCGGATCGGAAAAGTGACAGTCTGTGAGAGGTCGTGAGCTGCAGAGAAATTAAACATAGAGTTCCCAGCTGCATCAGTAAAGAGAAAAAGAATCCCAACCAGTCACGGCGGTGTGCAATAAAATTCTCAAATACATGTATTTGGGCATTCGAGTTCAGTGAGAGTGCTCTATCTAAGCTTTCAGAGATAGAGTCAAGCAGGGTACAGTCCTGGGTCGAAGAAGAACGGTATAACTCTGTGATGTAAGGTCAATCTAAACCACATGTAGGCTTGGTTATCTGATTCTAACCTATGTTCTCTAGTCAAGGGGAGGGTGTTCCGTACATAAACTCCTAGCCCGTGCATATGTTTGCCAGAGTCTTTATGATAGAGGGGAAGGTAGTGAGTCATGTCAAAGTGGTGAGAGGAGATTGAGGATTGAATGGTTGTTTCACTTAGTGCTAGGATATCCGGGGAGTTTGTCAGGAGAAAGGTTTCTACGTCGTTGATGTTGGTTCTAAGTCCTCGGATATTTGTGAATGCGAGCCTCAAGGGTGGAGGCGAAGGTTTTTTTTTGTTGGGTGTCTGGTTTAGGCTTGGGGTTTTTCATTTTGTAAATTCATGTTTGATTTGAGATAGAGTGAGAAAGGCAAAGTGAGTGCTTTTTTGGTGCCAATAAGCTCAGACAGCCAGTCTATTAGTCGTGACTTGGTCCATGGAAGTTGTGGCTTCGGGAAAGCCCACCGGGGATAACTGTAGGATCACTTTCCATGCGCGACATGGCATGTACAGTTACCCACGATATTATGCAATGTTGATGGAGCAGCTGTTCTTAGCGCTACCTAAGAGTTTGGGCTCCTAACTACCAGTCGGAAACAGCAGCCAGACAAGTTGTCTAACCTGTACCCTCAACCTGTCGGAACAAGAGCGCCGAGACAAGTCATGTCGAACTTAGTGACGAAAAAACTTTCCCCAAGTTGCCCAGATAGAGAGAAAGAAAGACGGCGTTCATTGCCCTAGTCAGGAAACAAGGTCAAGTACTAGGTGTCTTTAGATGCGTCCAAGTTCTTGTACCTCTATGCCTGGCCAATAGACAGAGAAGGAGTTCGAAGGCACAGCGGTAGGCAGAGCTCATCTACTCTTTA
>CAUVYP010000543.1:1172500-1175000 GCA_963556195.1 Sepiola atlantica
ACAAAATATGATAAATAAAGTGTGGGGAAGCAAGACGATTTCAAAATAATGGTTTTAAATATTATTAATAGTTTATCTAAAAATGAATCTGAAAGAGAAATGATGGCAATTTATAAGACAAAGATTAATCGAGCCATGTTAGCTATTCGATGTTGGGGTTAATAGTTTGCTAAATTTTCTTTTATGTCTGCATGCCGAAAGTAGTATTTCTTCTTTTTTCTTCCTGGTAAAAATCTAACGGCGTGATAAAAAAAAAAAAAATCCCCAATAAGATCGGAGGAGATCGTAAATCTTCGGCCACGCCGTCAGATTTTTACCAGGAAAAAAGAAGAAATACAATGATCATGGTTTGATAAAACCGAAAATTCGGAATTATAAAAAAAGAAAGAATGATTAAATAAATTTTCATTTATTGAAATGAATTCACGCGTCTGTTTACTGGTTTCTCAAATAGATTTTCATATATATATATATATATATATAAATATATATATATATATACAAAAAAATATGAAGAATTAATGTGAGCCGATAATTCTGAATACAGAAAATAAATACTTATCAATACGTAATATTGATCATAGCATAATTAAAACGGGAGACTTAGATGTTCAGAATAATCTAGCGAGCCTAAATGTAAGCAGTAAATAAAGTCTTGTTTGGCTGCCATAAACTTTTTCCGGGCAAATAGATGGAATTCTTTTTTTTACTCGAAGTTCGTGTAGTTTTTAGAAGTAATAAATAAATATTCTTTATTAAAAAAAATATTCAACCAATGTTTAAAAGAAAGTAACAGCATCTGACAGGGAAAATAACTAAAATAAATGTGTTTTTAAAATACTTCATGAATACTAAACAACTTAAGCTGACATTGGTAAGTTTAGTACCCCGATATTTTAAATTAACAGCCCCATTGTAAATAGCACACATTATATAAGGAATTTTACCTAAAGGTTCGAAAATATATTTTATTTTAAATAGGAACTGTTATGGTATTTTAACCAATCTAAATATAAGGTAATAAGAAAAATCCCAGCCAAATGGAATACATATTTGCATTAACTCCGCACTTAGTTTCGTATTCGGAGGAAGTAAATAGATACCCACAATATTAATGACGTACATAGTGTAATGAGAATTACCTTCGAGTTTATTTAAGTATTTTATAGGTAAACAAAATTATTATATAGCTAATACTGGAGAATAGTACTAGAATAATGATTGCCGGAGAAGGTTATGCGAATTAGTGTTGACTCTGCATTGAGGTTCCAAGATGGCTAACTGCCACGCATGGTGGAGCAATGCTGATGTAGTAATTAGTAATGTGAGTTCATGGTTGTTTTTTTTACGTTTATCTTTCATGTAACGCATCAGTGTATAAGTTTTTCAAACTGAGAACCGTTTATACTTTCTGAAGAGTTCAAGGAAGACACATCATATATTGACCTACTAATGTTGGTTGGTCTCCTATGAGCAAAACGAATTCGTAAAATAATTGCACTAAATATCGTCTGTTTTTTTAAAAAATGTTTTCGTAGGATAAAATAAAATCTTGGCTTTTGGAATGTAAATGAACCTTGTTTACTTCCGATTAAAAAGGACGAAACGTATACGTACATAGATAATAAATAAAACAAATATTTATTATTTGTAGCCCCTAGAAAACCCCTAGATTGGCACTGTAAGTGTAGTATTAACACAGCATGACGTGGCTAGCTATAAATGCATGGTTCTTTCATTACGTTGAACGCTCTTATGACGTCAAGCCACCGAAATAAGTGTTAAAACTATCACTGGTTATCTGACTATTCAGCGGTGGCCGCGTGGTTCTAGATGTCGGGATTTGAGTTGTAAAATACTCGAAGCTCGGGGTTTCGAATCGCGCGACCAGTAATGAATAGTTATATCTCTATTCTGACGTGTCCCGATTAAAAAGGACGAAACGTATACGTACATAGATAATAAACAACACACACACACATATATATAATAAATTAATGTTTAGTGACATTAATTTTAAATTTTATCGTCGTATTTCCACATATAAATATATATATATAAATAAAATTACAAATGAATATCATTAAACATTAACTTATTATAAACTGTTTAAAATATAGTTATGAAAATTAGGCATACAAATGTGTTTGGATCTTTGTTTTCTACTACATATACATTATTTCAAAATACTACATAGTATTATTGATTTAAATAATAGTATATATACAAATTGGTCTTTATTATCGAGGGGAAGATATATCCGAGATGTGTCGAAAAAGAAGGGAGTTCTCAATAAGAGCCTCCTATATTTATTCATAAATATACAAGCCTAGTGAATTAAGGAAACCGGGGTTTTACAGTAAGGGCCGGTCCAGTTTAGAGAACAAACAGATACGAAATATGGATTCCAGATCGTTTGTCCTGTACACCGAGATAACTCTTTAATTAATAGAGTCTAAAAAGTAGAGACGAATATCTGTTTCCGGAATGTCGGACATTT
>CAUVYP010000543.1:1180000-1375000 GCA_963556195.1 Sepiola atlantica
CATTCAGTTAAACGACATTTATGTCTAAAAGATGGTGTAGGTTCCCTAAGAGAAAAATGTGATATTCTAGAAAGTACCTGCTACCCCTAAAGGGGGTGTCATTCCTAAAATGAGGTAACCAAATGATTGTACCTGGTACTATTTTTGCAATTTAACTCTTGTAGTTCTTACTTTGAGACAATAAATATAATGAATGAAACAACTTTAATTAGCAATTGATTATTATTTTGAACTCCATTGAATCTATTTGCATTCCACGGTTAAATAGTTGGGCCTGGGTCATCTATTGTCATTAAATTCTTAAATGACTTGATGCTTCATTAAAAGTTAATAGAAAAGCATGATGATGAAATTAAGAAAAATTAAAATTCGGTAATTTTGCCAAAGTTGTCTATTCAAAATTGATTTTAGGGCTATTTTTAAATAACTGAAAATATTGGGGTCCAGATAAAACGCTATTATTACATCAATACCAGGAGTACAAGGCCCCCTCCAATATTTATAAATAAATATTTATTTTAAATAAGTATTTTTGAAGATGCAAACATTGAAAATATTAAGAAGTTGATAAACTAGATATTCACGATCAAGTTGATGCGATTGATAGGAATGTAAAAATTGATGAGAGCTCTCGGCTGCAATTTTTTTCAGGTTACACACCCAACACACAAAGTTTTTTTTTTCAAATTTTTCTTTCCAGTTGTTAGAAACTTCAGACTTTGTTTTACAGTATTCTGCCATGCATCATTACAAATATTTTAGAGTTTTTGGTAGTTTCTTAACAAAGAATGTACTGGCTTAAAATATTCCACTTCAATGAAAACATTGAGGAACGAGCAGCAATTAAGGATGTCAGTTCATTGCATAGTAATAACAAGTACCTGACACATAATCAGTTGAGCACTAAAATTGAGACCTTGCAAAAAAGAAAAAAAATAACAATTGAAAACTTTTGCCAAAAAAAAACAAAATCCTAAAAATTGGAAAAACCCTCTTTTTCCATAAGCGTTTTATTATAAGCATTGCCAATAATGCCATTCCAAGACTCCATTTATTGGTTAAACTTGCATTAGGGAATAAGAGAAGCGTCGAATACATTTTAGACAAATGTACACAAGCTATCAATGGGCTCTACAGAGTTAGATGTAATCCGAATGATAAAGATCTGTCATTTTTAGAATTTAAGTTTGGTGAGCCTTCGTTACTTAACATTCTTGGCCTTTTGGCTAAGATCAAAGTGTAGTATCTGTTCCGATGGATACTGCACCCCCATAGACTGGTATTGTCTTGGCCTTCGGGGCTTGATTTACGCCGGTCTATGGGTCTGTCCTGTGCAGTTCTAGGAGGTCCACCCTTCCAGGCTTCGCTTCCCCTCTTTGTGGAGGAGTAAGTTTATTGTTTACTGCCTGAGGCGCCCCTACCGGGGAATGCCGACGGGGCTGCCCAGGCAATTTTTAATGGCCAGAGTGCTCACCTCTCGTGCGCCTTTTTTACAAACCCCACTTTCCCGACCCGATCTTGGGTCACATCTTACTTGTGGGAGTAAGATAAAAACTGGCCTTGTGCCTAACTCCTGGAGAGGAGTAAATCAATACTCAACATATTACATTTTTGCTTAAGTTGCTTACCGAATGAATAAGGAGTGCGCTTTCATCAACAGCTCGGTGTACATGTTTGTGAGCGAACGCTTCAAAGCCAATTTTCACAAAGACTTTTCTAAAAAATATTTTATTTCCATTAAATGTGATGAAACGTATATGAATGGAAAAATCAGATATGATCCAAGTGTTAATGAACCTGTTCGGTTTTGTTACCAACATTGTCATGAGGTTGGCAAAAAATTTAATTCATTTGAAGATGGTGACTTGATCCAACAGAAGTTAGCTTCAGATGATTTCCATGTACCAAAAGAGGGTTTGATTGCTGGAGTGGTATCTCCGGATCCTTTTAACGTATTCCTCATCTGGCCCTCTTGCTCAAAGAAAGACTTCTCTGGCATGGTTTCATTTAATAGTCACAGAAATGAAGCAGCACCAGCTCCATATTCTAATGATGAAGTGAACTGAATTAAAACGATGACCTTCAAGTAACAATGATTATTATGACATTTCATCCGTAAGTGTATTTGTTATTGTTTTGCTTATTAATTTTATTAAGCGAAGACGGAACAGCAGAAATGGGTATATAATCTTTTATGAGATTAAATTCATAACTATTAAGAAAGTTATTGTTAGAATTTTAAATTTGTCTAAAATATGTGTATTTCCCAATTCACTTTAGCATTTTTCAGATTTTTGCATGAAAAAAAATGTAATAATCTTGAAGCTAATTATAATATCAGTCACAGAAATGAAGCAGCACCAGTTCCATATTCTAATGATGAAGTGAACTTAATTAAAACAATGTCCTTCAAGTAACAGTGATTATTATGACATTTCATCCCCAAGAGTATTCATTATTGTTTTGTTGAGTAATTTTATATTTTATGCGAAGTTGCAATAGCAGAAATGGGTATATAATCTTTTGTGAAATTAACTTCATAACTATTAAGAAAGTTATTGTTAGAATTTTAAGTTTGTCCAACATATGTGAATTTCCCAAATCACTTTAGCATTTTCAGATTTTTGCATGAAAAAAAATGTATGATGTCATTAAGAAAAGTGGTGAAGTCTTTACCTTTTTTATTTCCACTTGACAAAACTATTACTGTGGCAGTATTCACTTGATTAATACTTTAGATTAATTAGCAAACAAATGAATATTTCCGCAGCAATAGTTTTAAATTTTGGTAAATTATTTTTATTCTCTGAATTTTGACAAATCTTCTCACTGTAATACAGTTGTGACAATAAATGTAATTGTACTTATTTACATTTATAGGAAATTGTAATTTCACATTTGTACGGAATTATATGGAAAAGATTGATTTTGATATTTTCAGTATTTTGTGTATATTTTTGAGTGAATGCGTATGTTGGTTATAAACATCATTTTATTCAAAATCATTGTTGGGTCACTAAAGGTTTATGTACAAATTTATTATATTTAAGCATTCCCTATTCTGTGCATTTAAAACACAATACTCAATACCATGATCGCATTTGAAAATACTTCCTGAAGAATAAATTGTAAAAATAGAAACATTGTGTAATTCTTCAAAACAATATTTAATGGCAATTGTTTTTATTTACGCTTGAAATAAATCTTTCAGATTGTTTTTGTTGTAGACCCGTGCTAGGGGTCACAAAGAAATAAACCACAAATAGTGACAGGGTTAAAATATAACAATGTATTTATCATAAAGCAATACAGAACGCCACTAATGTGGTAGGAGATGAACGGGTTCATAACATGCGGTAAAACATGGTATGAAGGTCTCGTTATTCAACACCTACCCACAATAGGAGTATGTGACACAAGGTCGGAAAGTGGGATTTGAAAAGCCAGCGCCCGAGAAGGTGAGCGCTCTGGCCATTAAAAATTGCCTGGACAGCCCCGTCGGCATTCACCGGTAGGGGCGCCTCAAGCAGTAAGCTATAAACTCACTCCTCCCCAAAGAGGGGAGGCAAAGCCTGGGAGGGGGGGACTTCCTAGAACCGCACAGGACAGACCCACAGACCGGCGGAATCATGCCCTGAAGGCCAAGACAATACCGGTCTGTAGGATGTAGTATCCATCGGAACAGATACTACACGTGGTATGTAGACTCTCGCATGGTATGAAGGTCTCCCTGAGTCTCTGCAACCAGTGGTATTAATTATACCTGGTTGATACAATCAGTTCTCCAATAGGGGTGATTTGTACCCCACAACAGTTTTTGTCTTAGTTCAGTTTTGCTATTTTTATTTGTTAATTAATGTCTTGTTATTTCTTTGTTTATTCATTATTTTATCCGAAAGAACTCATTAAGAATGAAAAAATAGGACGAGAGAGAGAGAGAGAGAGAGAGAGAGAACAGTTCAATTCTGTGCATTTAAAACACAATAAAAGATTGTTTTAATCTCAGTTGAATTTTGCTATTTTTTTGTCTTGTTATTCTTTTTTTTTCATAATTTTATCCAAAAGAATTCACTAAGAATGGAAAATAGAAGAGAGACAACAGTTCAAGAATAGATATGATAATTGATGTTTTGAGGCAATCTTATTGTTTGCTAGTTTTTTGTATACGAGTCATTTTTACTGGCTAGCAATATGGCGAGGTGATTTTACAAATTAAAAAAAAAATAGCCCCCTTCCACCCTGCACTGTATATAACCTTTGTACAATTAGCATGTACAGGGTGGGTGGGGATATAGAAGGCAGTCCAAAACCATAATAATATCTGGTACTAGTTGAGAGGGGGTTCAAAGAAGACAGTTAATGTAAAACCATTTGAGACTCTTTGAACACTTTCTCGTGCTCACAGCTTCATAGCAAACCCAGTCAAGTTCGCGAACAATAAATGTATTCTTGTATACTTTTTTGTTTTCGAGTTGATGGAATTAGGTGGGGTATGGCATACTACCAAAAACTAAACTGCAGAAATTTCCATTAGTACCCATACATGTGTACCACCTGTGTGATGCCCCCCTGTATGCGCACATCATTCTACTCGGACTTTGTTGAATACATTCCCGTGGACTACATTTCATAGCTAACACCATGTGTGCGCATACGTACACACACACACACACACACACACACACACACACACACACACACCATTTAAGACTCTTTGAACACTTTCTCGTGCACACAGCTTTACAGCAAACCCAGTCAAGTTCGCGAACAATAAATGTATTCTTGTATACTTCTTTGTTTCGAGTTGTTACTTTGTTTCCATCGGCATGCTTGTACATTGAACACATAAATATATATGGAGTAGCAGCGCTGCCCAAGCGCCGGCAAAAATTCTCCTCATGAGTAAAGAAATGAAATTGAATGAATTTATACCTACTCCTTCGGGTACAGTACGTCAATTTCACTCTTTACCTAAATACCAACGAAGAAAGATATTTGTGAGATGTTGTGGACAAAAATGTTGTGGAAAAAAATGTTGTGGAAAAAAATGTTGTGGAAAAAAATTTTGTGGAAAAAAATGTTGTGGAAAAAAATGTGCTACTTAATATTTACATGAGAGAGTAAGTAACTATGATGAATGTATTTACGTATTGTTTCATTGACAAAAACATTAGAAAATCTGCTTTTAAGCAAATATAATTCGCTTTTAACTTATTTTTATGCAGATTATCAGCAAAAACGGTCAATAAGATTTAAAAAATGTTTTTTTATACTATTATGTTATGTTAATTTCTTTAAATTTGTGAAACACGTATCCAGTTTTTAAAAAATCATTTAGACTTACGTGAGATTCGAACTCGGATATTGACATCGTAAAAACTACTCGTTAGTGTACTCAACCTATTCCTTTTTATCAACCAACCATATGTTTCGTATTTGTATACGAACTCAAAAACATCATAAGTGTTTAAGTATATATATATATATATATATATATATATATATATATATATATATATATATATATACATGGAGAGAGAGAGAGAGCGAAAGAGAGGGAGAGAGAGAAAGAATTAGAAAAAGAGTGAGAGAGAGAATTAAGAATATTAAATATCATAAAAGAAGTCTTTAATGCCCACCCCCTCCGGTCTAGTCTATTTGTTCATGCGTGTTCGTAAAAAGTGAAATCATCTTTAAGACACCCTGTATAGATATATGCTTTTGAAAGGTTAGCTGACAGTACAAGCTGTGTAAGTGCATGACTTATGTTCATTGATAGCCATCGTGCTGCGCCATTCTGCTACCGTGCTGCGCCATTTTATTTCTTAGAAAATATCGTGCACGGTTTTGTAATGTTGAAAAGGCTCAATGTCCGACAAATTCGAGCAGTGTACCGAAAACCAGATTTGCATAAAGCTCAGTATCTTCTCCAAAAAAGCCATAACATTAATGATTTTCTTCTTTTTCTTGCATTCGGTCAACAGTTGATTTACAAACGTTTCAATGATAGTTGGATATTACATAGGTTGACCATTCAGAGTGATTAAGTTTCAGTTGAAGTCTTTGGCGAAAACCCGAAAGTCTGTGCAGAATAGCCAGGAAGAGATTAAGATTTGATATTATAGCACTCGTTCACCCTTGTACGGAAATTCTACCATCTATTATAAAGAGGAAAGTCGTAATTCTCTGTGCATGTTAAAGGTAAAATTCAAAAATACACTTATTAACATTACATCATCGGATTCAGTGTGACCCCGAGCTCGTTATGGTATGAAAATATTGTAATATTCGGGAGGTGACGGTGGTTAAGTGGTTATCGACACTGACTGAAGACCTGGGTGTTCTAAGGTCGAATCCACTCGGTTCCACAGTACAACTTTCACTTAGGGATGTTGGCAACCTTCTCGTGGTTCTTCCCGTAAGTACCCAATGTCTTTCCAGAATGTTGTCTAACTAGAAAAACATCGGGGAAACCAATACCAACACCAGAATCATCTGATTTACACGAAAGAAGAAGATTGTAATATTCCATTGGGGTCATCGGGTGTAGCATTACAGTGAACCAATTCTACGCAATGATCATTCATATCTTCATGGGAAAATGTCTTCTTATTGTATCGATTCCTTTTAACTTTCAGTCTCATCGTCTTATTGTTAATTTATATTCATTACAATTCTTTTTTTGTCATTTAGTAATGTAGTTAGTTAGAGTTTCTTATGTTGTATATTTTATATTAGTCTGTTATGGGTGTTCGCGTGTTTATGTAATCTGTACGAATCCATTGAGGTTGTGAGCGTGAATTTTTTGTTGGTCCTTCCAAGGATTTTCTTTGGATCTTCTTTTGCCTCCTGACCAGATTCTAGTGGCTGGACCTTCGTTGTGTTGTTTGCATGGTACATCCAGGTTCTTAGACGCTTTCATAATGTAAGCCTCGGTCTCTCCCAACACAAAAGCTGGAGTTTATAGCGTTACTGCGGACTAATTCTTCGATCCCATTAGATCTTCCGGACGGCGGCTCATCAGGTAGGCAGATGGAGTCTTGTTGTGTAGATAACACGTAATAGTAGTTCGTTCTCCTTCCTCTGTCGTACGTCTGTCGAGATATGTGTTGATTTGCGTTTTCTTCTTTCTAATAGCAGCGGTTGTAAAAATGACAGCACACAATCATTTGGGGTTTAACCCTTAAATGCTTTATTTTTTATATTGGTTTGACATCGAAGATACTGATTACTTATTTAGCTGGTGTGCTGATGCAACATCATACAAATATCTACTCACACTTGCCAACAGGTTCTTTGAAGATGTGAAACAAGTTGCACTTTGACACATTTTCATTGCATTTTATATTAAATAGGCATTTTTTTGGAATGTGTCATATTTGAAACAAAAAGCATTTAAGGATTAACGATTTTTGGGATAAAAATATTGTTCAGTATATTGTTACATAATACCCCGTGAGTCTTCCCCAACCCATCCCCCATACACGACCAAACACGACTCTTTCAATATAGAAATATCATACATAACAATCATATAGAAATATCATACATAACTATCATATAGAAATATCATACATAACAATCATATAGAAATATCATACATAACTATCATATAGAACTATCATACATAACTATCATATAGAACTATCATACATAACTATCATATAGAAATATCATACATAACTATTATATAGAAATATCATACATAACAATCATATAGAAATATCATACATAACAATCATATAGAAATATCATACATAACTATCATATAGAACTATCATACATAACTATCATATAGAAATATCATATATAACTATCATATAGAACAATCATACATAACTCTCATATAGAAATATAATAACTAACTCTCATATAGAACTATCATACATAACTATCATATAGAACTATCATACATAACTATCATATAGAAATATCATACATAACTATCATATAGAAATATCATATATAACTATCATATAGAAATATACATAACTATCATATAGAAATATCATACATAAGTATCATATAGAAATATCATACATAACTATCATATAGAACTATCATACATAACTATCATATAGAAATATCATACATAACTATCATATAGAAATATCATACATAACTATCATATAGAACTATCATACATAACTATCATATAGAACTATCATACATTACTATCATATAGAAATATCATACATAACTATTATATAGAACTATCATACATAACTATCATATAGAACTATCATACATAACTATCATATAGAAATATCATACATAACTATCATATAGAAATATCATACATAACTATCATATAGAAATATCATACATAACTATCATATAGAACTATCATACATAACTATCATATAGAAATATCATACATAACTATTATATAGAACTATCATACATAACTATCATATAGAACTATCATACATAACTATCATATAGAAATATCATACATAACTATTATATAGAACTATCATACATAACTATCATATAGAACTATCATACATAACTATCATATAGAAATATCATACATAACTATCATATAGAACTATCATACATAAGTATCATATAGAACTATCATACATAACTATCATATAGAAATATCATACATAACTATTATATAGAACTATCATACATAACTATCATATAGAAATATAATAACTAACTATCATATAGAACTATCATACATAACTATCATATAGAAATATCATACATAACTATTATATAGAACTATCATACATAACTATCATATAGAACTATCATACATAACTATTATATAGAAATATCATACATAACTATCATATAGAAATATCATACATAACTATCATATAGAACTATCATACATAACTATCATATAGAACTATCATACATAACTATCATATAGAAATATCATACATAACTATTATATAGAACTATCATACATAACTATCATATAGAAATATAATAACTAACTATCATATAGAACTATCATACATAACTATCATATAGAAATATCATACATAACTATTATATAGAACTATCATACATAACTATCATATAGAACTATCATACATAACTATCATATAGAAATATCATACATAACTATCATATAGAAATATCATACATAACTATCATATAGAAATATCATACATAACTATCATATAGAACTATCATACATAACTATCATATAGAAATATCATACATAACTATTATATAGAACTATCATACATAACTATCATATAGAACTATCATACATAACTATCATATAGAAATATCATACATAACTATCATATAGAAATATCATACATAACTATCATATAGAACTATCATACATAACTATCATATAGAACTATCATACATAACTATCATATAGAAATATCATACATAACTATTATATAGAACTATCATACATAACTATCATATAGAAATATAATAACTAACTATCATATAGAACTATCATACATAACTATCATATAGAAATATCATACATAACTATTATATAGAACTATCATACATAACTATCATATAGAACTATCATACATAACTATCATATAGAAATATCATACATAACTATCATATAGAAATATCATACATAACTATCATATAGAACTATCATACATAACTATCATATAGAACTATCATACATAACTATCATATAGAAATATCATACATAACTATTATATAGAACTATCATACATAACTATCATATAGAAATATCATACATAACTATCATATAGAAATATCATACATAACTATCATATAGAAATATCATACATAACTATTATATAGAACTATCATACATAACTATCATATAGAACTATCATACATAACTATCATATAGAAATATCATACATAACTATCATATAGAAATATCATTCATAACTATCATATAGAACTATCATACATAACTATCATATAGAACTATCATACATAACTATCATATAGAAATATCATACATAACTATCATATAGAACTATCATACATAACTATCATATAGAAATATAATAACTAACTATCATATAGAACTATCATACATAACTATCATATAGAAATATCATACATAACTATCATATAGAACTATTAACTTGACTTGCGTGATTTGGATATTAAAGCAAAATGACTATAGAACCCATTTACTGGCAGCACCAATAATCCATCAACACAAAAGGTCATCTTGAATAGTCAGGATTATTAGCGATTCTTGTGGCACTTTAGCAATGCTTTTTTTTTCAGGTGAACCGCTTATGCTGTTCAATATTACTCGAAGAGGAATAAGATTTTTTATCCTTAAAATCGAACAAATATTCTCATGAATATGATTCGCTTTATTTATTCAAAGAGAATTTAGTCAATGAGGATAGTCTGAATGGTAATTTGCAATATTGCATTCTCGAATGATTTATGAATATTAATTTGATGTGATGTCACCACCGCCACCTCCACGACCGCCGCCGTTCTGAAGGCACGACGTCCGAATCTCATGAATATTATATCCCGATGATGACATTCTTTTCATCCATGAATCAAACTGCCAATTTTAATAGTTCCTCAGGCAGACATTATTTCATATCCGACCTGACAGGAAGTTTTACTATTCATTTCCGGTGATGACATACAAAAGCAGCGCGCGTTTTCCTTTCAGGCCTTCTTTTGTTTAGTGTTCACACGTCTACCATTCATCATTTTGAATGGCTCCATTATTTGCACAAATTTCATAAACTAAATACATGACGACTGTTTTACAAAAGTCACCAGCAAAAGATTTTGATTAAAAAAAATAAATATTTAAATTTGAAAATTATCAGTTTGAATAAACCGGCTATTTAAATTTTGAGGCAAACCTTTTCATATTGAAATATTCTTTTTTTAATTTTAATTTTTCATTTGATAGTAATTTCTAAATATAATATTCAAAAGAAGCATAAAATTTCTCTACAACCACGACTATGATCATAAGTACAAGATTTGATTGGTGCGACGTTCAAATAAAATGTGCGTAAATGGTTTCTGCGCATATGGATTGACGTAGGACATCCGGTGGAAATATTGAAGTATACAATGGTTGCATTTTCCAACCAATCAAATGAAATCGTATTTTGGAAGCCACTCTGAATGTATTCAAAGCTATAAAAGAGCTAAAAATTCAAAATCAATCGGTAAGGAATTTAGGCAGCTTTGTTCGCCCAGTACTTCCAGTTGTATTCCATGAACAATGCCAGTATACTGAAATCATATGCCCTTAATAGGGTTAAGATGAAAATTCATATACACTAAATGCGAGCACAACAGGCCTATGTATTTTACTGGTAGGAATCTTTTTTCAGCGCACCTCACACACTTCATCCACTCATGCATAGAGATTTATACTGTAGTGATGTGATAATGAAATGGCAATTAAAGTGTAAAAATTTGGGAATTTCCTTGCTTTTGTACATTTAGTGTATATGAATTTTCATCTTAACCCTATTAAGGGCATATGATTTCAGTATACTGGCAATTTTCATTGAATGTCACTACTTTTGTAAAGGCTATGCCTCAATACAATGCCTTCTCATAAGGTTTTTTGGAATTTTACGGAAAACTAAGGTATATGGTAAACTGAAATTAAAATGCCATCAACTAGACCCTAGAACCTCTATCTCTGCCAGAAATCAGCTGAATCCATCAAATAGTTGATGAGATACAGAGTGCCACATACGTACGTACGTACGTACGTACGTATGTACACACAGATAATATGATTTCATGATTGAACTTTCTGGATCTCTGGGTTGCCTTGACTAATGATGCTGAAATTCTACACATTTATAGAACCTATCAAATAAAAATTTTGCGCAAAGTTTTAACTAATTTGGTTTATTGATTTTTGAGTTATGATTGATCAAAGAAATGAGATTTCCAGCATAAACCATTCTTAAGTCTATAAAGGGATAGAGCGCTCTCGCGCCTCCCTTGATTTCCTCATCCAGCAATGACATGGCCTGACCTTTCAAAGACCCTCGTCGTCACTGAAACTTACTCACGTAACAAGGTACCCAAAAAACTATTAAGAATAACATTTCTTCTCTCTTACACCTTAAAATGTAACTATTGACTCCAGCCAAGTGACTTTACCTTCCTCTCCCTTTCCTTAACTCTGACTTCTTTTCTACAAAATCTTTTGCTACAATACTTTTCAATATGCAACATTCAAACATTCTAAGGAGATTAATATCTTATTCATGCTTAGATTTTCCCTGTTGTATCCATCTGTTACACAAGCACACGAAAACAACACTAAAACAACAGGGCACAACCCGTCTTTTCTCTGTACATGACGAGGGCAGATAACCAACCATCATATTTGCTAAATTGTAAATATCATCTATTCGTATGAATCACAGTCCAAAACAAGTTTGACTGTATTGGCATACTTGATCCTTTATCACTCTCTCACATTCCGTTTTATTATTACTTTCTTTCTGTCTTTTACATTGTTACTCTCTCTCTCTCTCTTTCCTCATCCTTTATTTGCCCCTCTCTTTCTTTCTTTCTTTCGTTCTTTCTGTTGCAGTCATTGTGTGTTTCGGTCTTTCTTTTCTTCTATCTAAATAGTGTTGCCATTTAAACAGATAAACTAAAATCGCGTTTTATCAGGTTACATTTGCTCACAGTCTTCATTCATGTGATTGTCTGACACCATATTTATTTCGTGTCTGTAGAAAAAATTCTAACAAAAATAACAACGGCATTTTAGGTTCCACAGTTTTATTTTAGATCCTCGGAGAAAAAAAAACAGTGAGTCGTGATTATGAAATCATCAAAGTGTTCCAAGTTTTACCTAATGGGTTGGGAGGAGCGTGCCCTTAATGTATGAAAGCACTCTGTTGCCGACAAAATCATCCACTGAAACAAAGTGACTATCTCTCTTCTGCTCATGACGTCACTTCTTACACAAGCCCCGCTCGTCGCCAACAGAGAGAGTGAAGACGGAAGGATTGACAGGCTGTCGTTCCCATATGCTGTAGTCGAATATTAAATCTCATTGGTCATTCATCATAGACTGGAAATGAAGAAATAAATATAGTGATGGAAAGGAAATAACGTGGGAAAACCACTCGCGACTTTATAATTCTAGCGATTGGAAGCGGATAACTTTCTCTAGACATTTCTAAGCGAGAATTAATTCATCTTTTGCAAAATCGCCTTACGGTTAGGAATTTAGAAGCGATTTACTATCAAGGAAAAGAGACGAAATTACATAAACAACAAAAAAACACAGCTTCTTCTTTTGCATGTAAACGTGCTGACAAAACCCATCGGAAAGAAAGGGGATTGACTGATTAAGTGTCGAATGGAGAGAGGGGGAACCATCCTGCGTGATTTGTATGATTTTTCCTCCTTGTTTTGTAGAAACGTTTTTATTTTTACCTCTCCTCAGCTTTAGCAAACTACCGAACATTTACAAATAATATTCTCTAATCACATAAATTTATCTCATTAAATAAATTTGTACATCATTGTAAAAATATTAGAATGAATAAGGAAAATATAATTGAGATCTCATGTCTGCATGTCTGTAACCAAAACCACGTCATGGTTCTAAAAGATATTACTTTATATTATAGTCTTACAGTATTTCTTAATATTGAGAATTTCAGCCGGGTCGTATTTTTGCTAGTTTGATCAAAGGGTGTATAACATTATCGCGTGGTTTGCGTGGGGTCAGAGATGTAAATACATTGAAACAGTTTGCCGGCAGCCATCTTTGTTGTTTACTAAGTCAGAACCTCGTTTTGAAAGATTACTGAATGTTATCTCATTTTATTTACCATTAAACACCTTATTGAACGAATCAAAATATTTTACTCGTATTATGTTTAACTCACATTCGGAAAATCTATTGAGCTAAAACGTATATGATCTTACCTTGGTTGAAATTTGAGCATATAATTATATGTAGCGATGTATTATATTTTTAAGAGCTTTTTCATCCAATGTTAAATTGGATACATCACTACATATCCCGCATCAACTCTAATAATAAAATAAGATTCATCACTTATAATAAAAACAATTGAAGACAGAGAAACCGGACTTGACAGAAATTAAACACTTCTGGAACAATATATGAGAGAAACGACAAGAATATAACAGGAAAACGAAGTGGATTAAAAACCTGATGAACAAATGATCTACTATATATTATCCAGAAGATACTGACATAAGTAAATACAAGTATAATGAGCATATCTATGGTGTGGATCGACTATAAGAAAGCATATGATACAATCCCCCTAAACATGGATAACCGGAGGCTTAAATGTATTTAAAATATCACACAAAATGTTTAATTTTATGGAAAAAGCAACAAAAAAAATAGAGACTGGAACGAACAGCTGGATGACAATACATGACAAAAATAAGGATAGAGAACCGGGATTTTCCAGAGATGTTGCATATAACTAAAAATATGTGCGCAACCTCAAAGTGGACACCATCAAGCACATCGAGGTGATAGAGAACCGGGATTTTCCAGAGATGTTGCATATAACTAAAAATATATGCGCAACCTCAAAGTGGACACCATCAAGCACATCGAGGTGATAGAGAACCGGGATTTTCCAGAGATGTTGCATATAACTAAAAATATATGCGCAACCTCAAAGTGGACACCATCAAGCACATCGAGGTGATAGAGAACCGGGATTTTCCAGAGATGTTGCATATAACTAAAAATATATGCGCAACCTCAAAGTGGACACCATCAAGCACATCGAGGTGATAGAGAACCGGGATTTTCCAGAGATGTTGCATATAACTAAAAATATATGCGCAACCTCAAAGTGGACACCATCAAGCACATCGAGGTGATAGAGAACCGGGATTTTCCAGAGATGTTGCATATAACTAAAAATATATGCGCAACCTCAAAGTGGACACCATCAAGCACATCGAGGTGATAGAGAACCGGGATTTTCCAGAGATGTTGCATATAACTAAAAATATATGCGCAACCTCAAAGTGGACACCATCAAGCACATCGAGGTGATAGAGAACCGGGATTTTCCAGAGATGTTGCATATAACTAAAAATATATGCGCAACCTCAAAGTGGACACCATCAAGCACATCGAGGTGATAGAGAACCGGGATTTTCCAGAGATGTTGCATATAACTAAAAATATATGCGCAACCTCAAAGTGGACACCATCAAGCACATCGAGGTGATAGAGAACCGGGATTTTCCAGAGATGTTGCATATAACTAAAAATATATGCGCAACCTCAAAGTGGACACCATCAAGCACATCGAGGTGATAGAGAACCGGGATTTTCCAGAGATGTTGCATATAACTAAAAATATATGCGCAACCTCAAAGTGGACACCATCAAGCACATCGAGGTGATAGAGAACCGGGATTTTCCAGAGATGTTGCATATAACTAAAAATATATGCGCAACCTCAAAGTGGACACCATCAAACACATCGAGGTGATAGAGAATACCTAAGAGAAACTAGAAACTTTCTTTAAAGTAAATTATATGGGAGAAATCTAATAAATGACCAGTTTATAAAAGGTTGGACACCTTATAAATGAATAAAGATGTTTGCCACCATGCATCAGATCAAAAGACAGATTATCGAGAAAATTGAAATCCGCATCAGATCAGAAATACGAAACTTGAAATGAAACGAAAAACAACTATGATTGAAACGATGAAATGAAAAAACCCTCTTTGAAATGACAGTTACTAGATATATAACAAAGAATCAGACGAAAAGCAACAACAATTCTTCAACTCGGGAACGAAACATTAAAATATTTTACCGATAAAATAAAAGAATGAAATTCATAAGAAAGAGAATATTGAAAATTTATGAGTCTTCGAAAAGGAAAACGCAATAATGAAAACCCTGAATGCATGTCACACATTGAGAAGGAAGGTCAACAGACGCCTGCATACGAGTGGACAGATTTAGTCTTAAAAGTCAATGCAAGTCAAGTCAAGCAACTAGGTAAATATGGTAATATTGGATATACGCCGGCGAAATGGAGTAAAATATAGAGCATACTACACCCAGTGGATACGGCAAGACAGGGATGTAACCTATATAAGCGAGAGAATTACACCCGGTGGATACAAAAAAAAAACAAAGGGTCCACCTGCATAAAACGGAAAAAAAATACATCCGTTTTCAAAATGACCCGATTAGAAGCCTGACTACAGGAAGTTGCGTAGTCGACCTGCCGAGAGGTGGCAGTTTGAGAATGCGTGGGTGTTCTCAAATGCTGTTTAATGCTATTTAATGAGTCCGATTCTTGATCTGGCATAATGTAACAGGCTATAGATAAACCGTGAAGGGGCAAGGATGATTGAAAGACCAAGGTGGGGGAGTACAATCTATACTTCTACAGGAATGGCACGAAGAATACTGGTATCCCTATATTCAATAAATACTAGATTAATTTGCGTAATTTTTGGTGTACAGTTGTCTTTTCTGCTACCACGTAAGTTTATACGTTTTTCTATCTATTTTTTTCTTTTAAGAGAGGCCTAACATGTCGGAGCGAAACTAAAGAAGAACCGACTTTGTTTGTTCATGTCTGTCTCCACCTAAACATACATCTAAACCCCAGAAAAAATCTCTGCAAATCTAACCATCTACAGATCAACACTGACAAACGTGGACCACGAAGACCATAACGATTCTAATGATAATTCAAAAAGTATATGAAAACAACAAACAGCATCAACAAATATTAGGTAACATCGAAATACATGAAGATCGCCCCGTTCTTAATCGCTCAAACATTAGAGAATTAAAACTCTATGCATACATCACACACATTGTTCTCGTTGAAGGAACCAATGCAACCTATGTAAAAACACAATTAACAATTTTAGAGTAGTCTCTGTCTGCTCGATATATCTCTTCTCTCGTTCTTTCTACAGCTACGTGTCAAATAACATTACTACTTAATATAATATTCCTTTTTGTTTATTATATTCGAATATTTTTATTATTTCTTTTCTTTATTATCTTCGACTGTAAATAAACAGGGGGTGGGGGAGAGAAGGAGAAATAAGAACAGGGAATCAAACAACATACAATGAGAGAGAGGGTGAGAGAAGGAGAGAGGGAGTGGGAGTGATAGATAGAAACCTATTAAGCGATGGGTCACTTGGTTGCTTAATTTTGAATTACGGCTAAACATAACTAAATCCCAAATACTGAAGAATATTTTAACATATACTTTGTATGAGTAAAATATGCAAAAAATAAGACTTTAGGAAAACAAGTCGATTAACTCATCTTTATTATTATTATTATTATTATTATTATTATTATTATTATTATTATTATTATTATAAAATAAAATTTAAAAAAGCAACTTCGAATAAAAAGGCTATCGGAAGTGAATTTATGGGACGTGTCTACTGACAACCATATACCGAAACAAAGGATTGCAGATTAAGCAAGACATATCACCAAGAAAGGTTGGTTCTCAGACCAAATAGAAATCCAATGAGAGATAAGTTGTGTAACAAATCAGAAAACACCCCTTAGTGAAAACCCACAGGTAGAAGACTTGCAAAACATACACACTTAGTATGAAGACCGATAACTACGAAATCACACGAGAATGAAGCAACAGAAGTAGAAAACATCAAACGAATTATGAACGAGGACAAAGCAAAACTCCCAGCTCTAAGGAACCAAGAATGCAAACAATTAAAATAAGAAATAGAAAAAATAGACACAATTCTCTCATACATCTCGACAGACCTAAATGACTTTATGCAGGGGTCAGATAAGTAAGTATGAAATTAAAAGTAGAAACAAAACCATGCAAAAAATGGACCGACAAAGTCTCGATAGGAGATCAGACTGGAAACCCAGATCAACAAACTTCAAAAAGAAACTAAAGCCGTGAATAAAAAGAGAACAGAAAACGATGGAAGTTGAGAAATATGACTCATAAAGAAGAAAGACGAAATAAAAAAGCATGAAGAACTAAAACATAAGATAGCAGTGAAAGAGAGAAGACGATACAGATACACATCGGAACAGTACAAAATGGAATTCGGAATGGAAAGGTGTGTACTACTAGAGATGAAAGAAGGAAACTGTAGACAACGGAGTGTTCGGAACTGCCCAACGAAGAGGAGATGAGGACACTAGGCGAACAGGTACCTATAAATATTTAAGAGTTCTGGAAGCAGACACTATAAAATCAACTGAAATGAAAGAGAAGATTGGAAAAAAGTATCTGATAAGAAGAAGAAAACTGCTAGAAAATAAATTATATAGCTGGAATCTAGTAGAAGGAATAAACATATATAGGACCTTTATAGTCTGGATTAAAGAAGAACTGAGACATCTTGACCATAAGACTAAGAAACTAATGACCATGAACAGTGCACTACACTCGAAGGATGATACTGACAGACTATACGTGAAAATAGGAGACGGCTGAAAAAGACTGGTAAGTATAGAAGACTGTGAATGACACCCAAAAAGAAGTGGAAAAATACATAACCCATAACACAGAAAGACTAATATATACAAGAGACACCGTAAAATGAACAATTCAGGGAACAGAGAAACGAAAAACAAGTGGAAAGAGAAACAGCTACACGGACAATTTATAAGAATGACAAGGGAAGATACTCACGAAAACACCTGGGCATGGCTACGAAAATGGCACTTTAACAGAGAAACAGAATTACTACAAACAGCCGAACAGAACAATACGATTAAAACTAACTATATAAAAGCTAAGAAAAACAAAACCAAGAAAAACAGCAAAAGTAGACTGTAGACAAAGAGGCGAATGATAAATCACATCATAAGTGAATGCAGCAAAATAGTCCAAAAGAAATACAAGTTCAGATACGACTGTGTGTGGAAGGCAGTATACTGGGAACTATGCAAACGATTGCATTTTGAACACGCAGGCAAATGATACAGACACAGACCATAGATAGTGTTGGAAAACGAAAATAACAAAATCCTCTTGAACATGGTGCTACAAACAGGTAAACTCACCGAAGAAAAGAAACCAGATGTGATAATAGTAAACAGAAAGGGAAAAAACGGCAAAATCGTAGACTTTGCCGTCCCAGCAGACAGCAGAATAAAGATCAAGGAGGCAGAAAAACGAAGCAAATACACGGAACTTGCCAGAGGACTGAAAGGGATACGGCGCATGAAGAAAGTCAATAATCGTATGAACACTAGAAACAGTCATGAAATAAACTAAAAAAAAACTCGGGACATTAAAATCGAAGAGAAAACTGAGACTATACAACAGACGGTAATGATGAAAACAGCTGGAAACGGAAGGAAAATTCTCGAATGCGGAAACCAACCAATAAAAAAAAAATAGAAAAAACAAAAAAGAAATACCACGCAAACTCGAGGGAACTGAAACTCCAATAAATTCCCCTTCCCTAAACACACATACACTGTGATGACACCAGCATCGGCTGATATCATACAAATGATTATGAAGGGTCAAGGAGGATGGGAAGGCCGAGGATGAAGAGCACTAACAAGACTAGAAACGTGCGGATAGTAATGAAGCTTGAAGGGGGGGGGGGCTTATTGCTACTCAAATCTCAAATGATCAATGGTCGTTGCCAGCGAGAAATTAATGGTAAGCGACTGTTGCGATAACGTAAAATTTATTTGCAATCGTTATCGAAAGAGGCAGATATTACTGGGAATCTGGGGAGACTTGTTATCACTCAGACTCCATGGAATACCACCGGTTACTGTCATTGAGCAATCACTGATAAAAACGAGTGGTATAAGTGCTAGATAATAACAATAACAACAAGCCGCGCGTGCGTAATCCCCCTCTCTATGTGACTCGATGTGGCGAGTGTAAAATGCAATAAATTTGGGCAATTTGGGGCATTTTTGACCCCCCCCCCCCTTTGACCCCTGGGGGCGAGAACCAGAATTTTTCTGAGGTCAAGGATGCTCATTTTATATCCAGAACAATTGCCTCTATATTTTGGCCAAGTTTCAGAAAAATTGAATGGATGGATCAAACGTTATGGGAGAAAAGGGTCATTTTTTTGCCATTTCGGGGCCTTTTAACCCCCTGGGGGTCTAACCAGTTTTTTTTCCAGAAATCGGAGAATGTCACTTTCTAACCTGACCAAAGTTACAACGTCATGCAAAATTTCAGAGAAATTCAATGGAAGGTTGCGGAGAAAAATCCGGACGGACGGACGGACGGACGGACGGACGGACGGACATGCCTCAAAGCATAAGTCTCCCGAATTTATAAATCGGAGGACCAATAATAATATATTAGTTATAATAATATATTAGTTATAATAATATATTAGTTATAACTGATCCTTTACAAAAAATGAAATGATTAGCCATATGAGAGCAGCTGGTTTCATGTTTGATTCCGAATTCAGCCAGAGAGGGGCGATAAATATCGCAATCGCCCTCTCATCAGTAAACCGGCTAATAACTACAATGAAAACTCAATAACCAATGTAAACATACATCTAATATATAAGATTATGTTGGTCGGATTTTCCAAGTTAGACCTAATTAGTAATGCAAATCACAAAACGTATTTCGCTGCAGATTCTTGTAAAAATACTTATTCCAACCGGTAGATAGGTAAAATCGAGACATTTTCATGATCATAGCCCTAAAAAGCAATTATGTGCAAAAAGTTTATTTCACTTTTGCACGTAAGTTTTCATACATACTCCGTGAAACTACCAACTACAAGAAGGTATACATCGCATTTATTGGTCTTGCATCGTCAATATGTAGTCTTGACCATGGTTTCTCCATTTTCAACAACGGGGTTATTTTTACTCGTGTGTTTTTCTACCACTGCACAGCATCTTTGATTCTTTATCCATTACAGGCCAATGAACATAATGTCTCATGAGGGCTTTCATCTTAGTTATTCTTGCATTTCCCGTATGAAAATTCTTCAATATATTTTTCTTTGTGATATGCCGGTATCATCACACTCTCACAAAATAGAATCAAAAAAAGAAAACTGTTTTCGTGATTTGATTGTTTATTTTGTCGGCTCATGATTTCTTCCATGATAACTGGTATTCCCTTACCGCATTGCAAACTCTGTTTTTAACTTCATGTGAATAAAGCAATCACTGTTTATTCTAGAGGTTCGCTTAGTTTCAAAATTAGTCTTGCTAATCCATCTGCATGTCTTATTTTCTTCGGTGGAAAGAATACCATTGGAAATGTATAGTTTAAGAGAATGGTATCCCAGTTCTCCATGCGATTCACACTATGAACCGGTACGCTTTTCTTAAACTCAAATATTGATAGTAATGGACAATGGTCCGTTTGTAACGTAAATCTTCAGTGTAAAATTTTAAAAATATTTTACTGCAAGTATTTCTATCCATCAACAAGAAATGTTAAGCCTCTACGAACACAGTAAACGCATCTATGTGATAAAAATAAAATTCGTAAATGTAGATATAAAAGACAAAAGTTTTCAAGTCGACAAAAATGGGTCTCACTTGAGGATAACGTGGATAATTTAACGTGGATATATTAACGTGGATAAATTAACGTGAATAATTTAACATGGATAAATTAATGTGTAAAATTTAATGTGGATAATGGAACGTGCATAATTTAACGTGAATGATTTAACGTGGATAATTTAACGTGGATAAATTAACGTGGATAATTTAGCGTGAATAATTTAACGTTGATAATTTAACGTGGATAATTTAACGTGGATAATTTAACGTGGATAAATTAACGTGGATAATTTAACGTGGATAATTTAACGTGGATAAATTAACGTGGATAAAAATTTAACGTGGATAATTTAACGTGGATAATAAATTAACGTGGATAAATTACTGTGGATAATTTAACATGGATAATTTAACGTGGATAAATTAACGTGGATAATAATTTAACGTGGATAATTTAACGTGGATAATTTAACGTGGATAATAAATTAACGTGGATAATTTACTGTGGATAATTTAACGTGGATAATTTAACGTGGATAAATTAACGTGTATAATTTAACGTGGATAATTTAACGTGGATAATAATTTAACGTGGATAATAATTTAACGTGGATAATTTAACGTGGATAATAATTTAACGTGGATAATTTAACGTGGATAATAATTTAACGTGGATAATTTAACGTGGATAAATATTCGCGCATGTCAAGATAGGGAATGGCTCGAAATAAAACAGCGTGAAGACTAAGAACGACTTGGGGAAATCTTTTTCAAAACTCTTAGAAAAGTTCAAATCGATGAAAAGTTTTAATTTAAACAAAATAAATGGAATAATTATAAAAATGATTGGAACAAAAATGAAGTCGTTTTATTGCATGGCATAAAACCTATCGAATTTTCGCGCGTCAACCAAGAAAATTAATTTTAAAATGTTTGCCTGCGAGTTCTGTTGGGTCGTTTATATATCTAATGGGAAATGAGTTTTACAATATATATATATATATATATATATATATATATATATATATATATATATATATATATATATATATATATATATATATAAAAATTCACATACACATCGTAGCTGTCAGCACTATAATTTATTTCAACCTCCTGGCCTCTTCAAAATGCTAACGGGACAACTACACATTAGAAACTATATATATATATATATATATATATATATATATATATATATATATATATATATATCCCTGTCAACCAATTATACGCAGTGTGTGCACACATCCATAACTTACTTTTGTAACTTCTGTCCAGATATGCATTAGGTAAGGGCTAGGGTTGGAATATAGTTAAGTTGTACAAAATGCAGAATAAACCCCACTGTTGAACGCATCGCGGAATGGTGGACAGCTATCCGTGCGTGAGTTTACGTTGAGATAGAAATATAAGGGAAACGATTATACAAATACTCATTCACATGAATGGAGTTCATCTGCTTGAGTAATAAAACTTCTTTTTTTTTATTTATTTACTACAACCGCATTTTTGTCTGTTTTTGAATGGCGTCACTCTTCTACAAAACATTTGCTCATTTACTGTTTTATTTCTTTCGTTATTTTCATTTTATTTGATTTTAGAATCCGTAGAGTAGAATACAATCCAACATGGCTGCCAAGGTTTAAAAGAGACGCGTAATAATAAAACATGGATGATTTAAAGGTCATTTGGAAAGAAGATTCGTACGGCTATGATAAAAAGAAAAGACAAAGTTACCAACGACATCGGAAAGTTTACGAAATACGCCCTCCTCCCGAGGTCGATCAGTCATTACAAACTCGGCCACACAATGCAACCAAATCTTAAAATGCAAAATTTGCCTGCACTAATGTCCCTTACAAATCTAACCTCTTTGTATTTCTTTTGAAGTTTTAGATTAGGAACATTTATTTGTTTGTATTCGATAGTTTCATGTCAAAATACATAACATGTCTTATACATCAGACTGTTTCTCGTTTTATTGAGATTAATTCATTATTTTTTCATACAAAATATGTACTTAATAATGTTTTGCCACTTATTCATGGCAATATCGGCGTGTGTGTTCCTAAAAGATATGTTTCCAATTGATTTTAATATCTAATCATATCAACATCTTTTGGGGAATTAGTGATATAATATATATAATATAAAAGATAAGAGAAGCTAACACTATAAGTCCCCCTATTGACACTCATTAAAAACCGAATTAAATTGTATAAGAGACACTTTTGTATAGACCGGTCGACATAGATTTGACCAATCGTGGCGTTTCTTCCAAGTTGCAAAATTTCAACGTTATTTATAACGTAATAATCGAGATTAACCTCGTAATCATATATATATATATATATATATATATATATATATATATATATATATATATATATATATATATATATATATATATATATATAATATAAAACTAAAACTAAAAATACATTAAACTATAAATTCACCTAAAAAGTATTGTAATGGATTTGTCCGAACACTTTAAAATACAGCAACATTTGTGTCATCAACGGATACATTCTATTAGACACAGACGAACAACACAGGTAAGGAGGACATTTTTTTAATAACTAATACAAGTTAGCTAAACATTTATCTGGAACAAAACTTTGATCTGATATACGGAACGTTTATGTTTTTGTCTTTTAAGGGAAGTGGAGTCTGATCAACTCTGCTGAGAAGCCATGAAATAAAATACTGTTTTGTTTTTAAATTCCCGAAACAGTTTTTCATGGTAAACAACTGATGATCCCTTAAATAATGTTAAGACTAGTGTAAATTCTTGGAGGCAAACTAATATAGTAACTACAAAAAATAAATTGACTTACATGAGTGATTTTCTACTGAACGACTTGGGACTAAAATGTTTTTGTTTTTATAGATAGATAGATAGATAGATAGATAGATTGATAGATAGATAGAGTGATACATACATACATACATACATACATACATACATATATTCTAAATCTATGTACTTAGATAATGATATTTCATTTTGTTAAAGGGGTTATAACATTGGTATAGCGTCAACATTCAGGTTTGACGTACAAAAAAGAAAAACGACGTTTTATTTTATTTATAACTTGAAAATACATATAAATAATGGATTTGAAAATAAATATTGATAAAGGGGTGCATGGATTTGAAGGGTTGCACAAGTGCCCTTATTGTTTGCCGCGAAAGAATGAATGTGTCTCAAGGGGGGTAAGTTAAAGACTATTATTTAAAGAAATAGTACTTAACTTGCATCTTCCCTCATCCAATCAATGTATCAAAATTTAATATTATAAAATGCAAGAAATAAAAATGAAATGGCTGATATGGTTAGGCGTAAAAGGAAATAGAATTTCTGATTCAATCTAGAGAAACACCGGGTAACTGTACTTGTATAATAATAATAATAATAATATATATATATATATATATATATATATATATATATATATATATATATATATATATGATCATTTTATTTACACAGACATGTACAAAATCTGCGACACTGGCATGTCGATGTTATCGATCAACAGTTACTATAAACTGAGATCTCATCAGGCAGAGTTAGAATCCGATCTTAACCTCAGATCATATTTGAAGAGAACCCGGTTAAAATTCTCTGGATTACCACCCTGTGGATATTTTTTACCTGGATTATTACCATTATTATTATTTATATATATATATATATATATATATATATATATATATATATATATATATATAGAGAGAGAGAGAGAGAGAGAGAGAGAGAGAGAGAATATATATATATATATAGAGAGAGAGAGAGAGAGAGATACAATATATATACAGAGAGAGAGAGAGAGAGAGAGAGAGAGAGAGAGAGAGAAAGATATATATATATATATATATATATATATATATATATATATATATATGTATATATATATATATATATATATATATGAGAGAGAGAGAAGGGGGAGTATACCACTAAAGAAATCAGCAAACGCGAAAATTTCGTGTTATTCATTCTCGCTTGCTTAAATATATATATATATATATATATATATATATATATATATATATATATATATATATATATATTTATTCTGGTACAGAAAAATTAGTACAACATTCGTACCGTCGGTTTCAAGCACGGAAGGTCTTACCCATCCGGCTCTCTTCAGCTTCAACTAGAAAGGGACACAATACTGCAAGCAAGACAAACCCTTCTCTTCTTCGAGGGAAGGGCTTGGGTTAAAAAATCAAACCCAGAGGACCCATTTGATGTTGCAATGGGGGCCTACGACAGTGCAGACATCTGTGACTTAGTCGGCTTGCTTATATTAGATACACTCCAAAATAAATTTCCAGACCATTTCTTTGGTCTCTATAGAGATGACGGACTTTGTCTGTCACGCAACCACAACGGAAACACATTAGATAGATTTAGAAAAGAATTAACAAACACCTTCCATAATCTCGGCTTCAAAATTACCATTAAAACAAATTTAGACCAAGTAAACTTCCTAGATACCACACTGAACCTTAAAAACAATACACACAAACCTTTCCACAAACCCAATGAAACACTCCAATACATACACAAGGGATCCTGCCATCCCCCCCACCATCTTTAAAAATTTAATCAATAATATTAGCCAAAGAATTTCAAACCTCTCATCCAGTCCCGAAATTTTCAACCAAGCAGCACCATATTACAACAAAGCACTCCGCGACAGCGGGTTCAGAGAAGAAATCTCATACACCCCCAACCGAGACCAACCACGGGGGACCCGCAATAGAAGGAGATCGGTGATCTGGTTTTCCCCACCCTATTCGACCAATACCAAAACAAAGGTAGGCCAACTTTTCCTCAAGTTACTCGACAAACACTTCCCACCCACAAATGAATTACACAAACTTTTTAACAGAAATTCTGTTAAGGTCAGCTATTCCACTGCCCCTTCAATAAGAAAAATTATCTCTGCAGAACCCAAAACAATTACAAACGCAGGCTGCCCATGCCAAGACAAAAACAACTGCCCCCTGGAGGGAAATTGCAAAATCAATTCAATCATATATGAAGCAACCGTCACAGACCAGAATACCAGTAATGCAGAAAAATATATTGGGATGACGAAGGGAAACTTCAAACAAAGACTATACGCACACAGAAACTCCTTCAGATACAAAAACAAGGCTAATACGGCACTCGCGACCCGAATATGGCAGCTTAAAGAAGAAAAACGCGACCCGAATATGGCAGCTTAAAGAAGAAAATACACCCTTCACCATCAAATGGAAAATAATTGAGAGAAAACCATCCTTCTCTCCAGCCATAAACAGATGTCCTCTATGTGACGCTGAAAAATACCACATTTCAAAGGCCATCATCGATCCGAATACAGCCTGTTTAAATGTCCGCGATGAAATATTCAGGGGGTGTGTCCACAAGAGACAAGCATTGCTTATAAACTGGTCTGACCGATTCACATAATGTCTAACTACCCCCCCCCCTCTACTAATATAAACACAATAAAAACGAACAAATACCTCATCAACCTATATCCACTTAAACTTCAAGAGCAAAAACTCCGACCTTCACAAAAATACAAAAATATTTAATTTATCTATCAGTCACTAGATTACTCTACAAATCCATTTAAACAAACTATATCCACATAAATTCCAAGAGCAAAAACTTCGACTTTCACCAAAATACAAAAATGCAAAAATATTTAATTTATTCATCAACCACTAGCTAAATCTACAAACCCATTTTAACAAACTCAAATATTTCATATTTCCAACTTAGTTACCTTAGATCCGAATTTCTTCATTAAAATCACTCCAATCTGGGAATAAGATCTTTACACACTAACGGTTCTTTAGAACGCATACCTTCAAAAATATAACGGCTAATGATACAAATTCATAATTTGGCTCACGGGAATTTCAGAGAAACCCTTTCTTTATTTTTGTTTTTAATCTTTAATTTTTAATCTTTAATTTTTAATTTTTAATTTTTAATTTTTAATTTTTAAATTTTATTCTTTATTATTATTATTATTTTTTAATCTTTAAATTTATTTTAAATTTATTTTTATTTTTATTTTTATTCTTGCCATTTTTATTCTTTCTTTCTCTCTCACTCTTTTTTATTCTCTACATTTTTATTCTCTATATTTTTAACCCCTTTTTTTTATTCTCCTTTTTTTTTTATTTTTTTTTTTTTATTATTCTTTTTTATACCTTTTTATACTCTTTCTCTTTTTTTATTCTTTTATTCTTAGTATTGAAACGTTTTTTTATATATATATGTTTTTTATATTTATTTATATATATATATTTTTTCATATATATTTTTTTTATTTTTTACCCCCCTTTTTTTATTCCCTTTAATCTTGAATTCCCTCGTGTTTTAAATCTCAACGGTCTTATTACACTAAATTCAAATTTAACCAAACACACACAACACACTGAGCAAATAACGCGTCCCAACAAGAGTGTCATGTGACCTCACATTTCCAAAACAGATGACAACAGAAGCTGAAGAGAGCCGGATGGGTAAGACCTTCCGTGCTTGAAACCGACGGTACGAATGTTGTACTAATTTTTCTGTACCAGAATAAATAAATATTATGCTCTTAATTTTTAACTTTAATTCTTAATTAATCGAGCACTCTGCTGGGATTTTTCCTACCATTCTACAAAGAAGTTACTCAGCCCCTACCAGGAATTACAGTTAAACCCTGTTAGCCTCGTAGTCGAGCACTCTCGGGAAAATTACCAACACCACGGAAAAACTAATTAACAGGGATTACCACCTATACCCTGGGAAATGGAACTATACACTCTCGGATATTCTACCAAAAATATCCCAACCCCCAAAAAACAAACATATACCAGAATACTCCTTACAAAAATAGTGGACGTCATAGGAAGAATGAGGTGGAAAGTGTTGAATACAGAACAGAGGCAAAGGGAAAAAAACTACTTCGGCTTAAAATCTGGTAAATACCCGCCAAAAGTAGAGGCCTTAGACAATTTCGAAAAAGACCTACTCAACATTACTCACAACCTAGTTTTTACAAACAAGCAAAATCCATTGCAGAAGACACTTACCGCCGACATAAAAAAACTTAAAAGAGAAAATAACGCACTTGTATTCTCCGACAAAACTAAAAATATTTATAAAATAACTAAAAAGGAAAAAACAGACCTAACAATTAGCTCCATTACCGATAAATATCAATTAGCCAAGGCAGATACATATAAATCTATTAATAATGATACTACTGAAATAGCTACTAGACTAGGCGTCGAATATAGAATTAATTATTTAGATAAGAGGAAGGCCTTTGTTACTTTAAAAGACCACAAAGAAAACTTCACAAATAAACCCTCATGCAGACTTATCAACCCAGCTAAAAGCGAACTAGGACTAGCAAGCAAATCCATTGTTAAAAATATAGTTAATAAAATTAAGGAAAAAATAAACCTAAGTCTGTGGGGCAATACTAACTCAGTCCTAAATTGGTTCCATAACATACAAGATAAACACAGATGCAAATTCACACAATTAGATATAGTAGACTTCTACCCATCCATTACAAAAGACACCCTAGATAAGGCCTTAACATTTGCACTTTCACACACAAACATCAGTCAACTAGAAAGGGACACAATACTGCAAGCAAGACAAACCCTTCTCTTCTTCGAGGGAAGGGCTTGGGTTAAAAAATCAAACCCAGAGGACCCATTTGATGTTGCAATGGGGGCCTACGACAGTGCAGACATCTGTGACTTAGTCGGCTTGCTTATATTAGATACACTCCAAAATAAATTTCCAGACCATTTCTTTGGTCTCTATAGAGATGACGGACTTTGTCTGTCACGCAACCACAACGGAAACACATTAGATAGATTTAGAAAAGAATTAACAAACACCTTCCATAATCTCGGCTTCAAAATTACCATTAAAACAAATTTAGACCAAGTAAACTTCCTAGATACCACACTGAACCTTAAAAACAATACACACAAACCTTTCCACAAACCCAATGAAACACTCCAACACATACACAAGGGATCCTGCCATCCCCCCCCACCATCTTTAAAAATTTAATCAATAATATTAGCCAAAGAATTTCAAACCTCTCATCCAGTCCCGAAATTTTCAACCAAGCAGCACCATATTACAACAAAGCACTCCGCGACAGCGGGTTCAGAGAAGAAATCTCATACACCCCCAACCGAGACCAACCACGGGGGACCCGCAATAGAAGGAGATCGGTGATCTGGTTTTCCCCACCCTATTCGACCAATACCAAAACAAAGGTAGGCCAACTTTTCCTCAAGTTACTCGACAAACACTTCCCACCCACAAATGAATTACACAAACTTTTTAACAGAAATTCTGTTAAGGTCAGCTATTCCACTGCCCCTTCAATAAGAAAAATTATCTCTGCAGAACCCAAAACAATTACAAACGCAGGCTGCCCATGCCAAGACAAAAACAACTGCCCCCTGGAGGGAAATTGCAAAATCAATTCAATCATATATGAAGCAACCGTCACAGACCAGAATACCAGTAATGCAGAAAAATATATTGGGATGACGAAGGGAAACTTCAAACAAAGGCTATACGCACACAGAAACTCCTTCAGATACAAAAACAAGACTAATACGGCACTCGCGACCCGAATATGGCAGCTTAAAGAAGAAAATACACCCTTCACCATCAAATGGAAAATAATTGAGAGAAAACCATCCTTCTCTCCAGCCATAAACAGATGTCCTCTATGTGACGCTGAAAAATACCACATTTCAAAGGCCATCATCGATCCGAATACAGCCTGTTTAAATGTCCGCGATGAAATATTCAGGGGGTGTGTCCACAAGAGACAAGCATTGCTTATAAACTGGTCTGACCGATTCACATAATGTCTAACTACCCCCCCCCCTCTACTAATATAAACACAATAAAAACGAACAAATACCTCATCAACCTATATCCACTTAAACTTCAAGAGCAAAAACTCCGACCTTCACAAAAATACAAAAATATTTAATTTATCTATCAGTCACTAGATTACTCTACAAATCCATTTAAACAAACTATATCCACATAAATTCCAAGAGCAAAAACTTCGACTTTCACCAAAATACAAAAATGCAAAAATATTTAATTTATTCATCAACCACTAGCTAAATCTACAAACCCATTTTAACAAACTCAAATATTTCATATTTCCAACTTAGTTACCTTAGATCCGAATTTCTTCATTAAAATCACTCCAATCTGGGAATAAGATCTTTACACACTAACGGTTCTTTAGAACGCATACCTTCAAAAATATAACGGCTAATGATACAAATTCATAATTTGGCTCACGGGAATTTCAGAGAAACCCTTTCTTTATTTTTGTTTTTAATCTTTAATTTTTAATCTTTAATTTTTAATTTTTAATTTTTAATTTTTAAATTTTATTCTTTATTATTATTATTATTGTTTAATCTTTAAATTTATTTTAAATTTATTTTTATTTTTATTTTTATTCTTGCCATTTTTATTCTTTCTTTCTCTCTCACTCTTTTTTATTCTCTACATTTTTATTCTCTATATTTTTTAACCCCTTTTTTTTATTCTCCTTTTTTTATTATTTTTTTTTTTTTATTATTCTTTTTTATACCTTTTTATACTCTTTCTCTTTTTTTATTCTTTTATTCTTAGTATTGAAACGTTTTTTTATATATATATGTTTTTTATATTTATTTATATATATATATTTTTTCATATATATTTTTTTTATTTTTTACCCCCCTTTTTTTATTCCCTTTAATCTTGAATTCCCTCGTGTTTTAAATCTCAACGGTCTTATTACACTAAATTCAAATTTAACCAAACACACACAACACACTGAGCAAATAACGCGTCCCAACAAGAGTGTCATGTGACCTCACATTTCCAAAACAGATGACAACAGAAGCTGAAGAGAGCCGGATGGGTAAGACCTTCCGTGCTTGAAACCGACGGTACGAATGTTGTACTAATTTTTCTGTACCAGAATAAATAAATATTATGCTCTTAATTTTTAACTTTAATTCTTAATTAATCGAGCACTCTGCTGGGATTTTTCCTACCATTCTACAAAGAAGTTATATATATATATATATATATATATATATATATATATATATATATATATATATATATATATATATAGTGTGTAGATTTCAATTTTGTGTAGAGAATCTGAATAACAGAGCTCAATGTAATTTAAACAGAGCAAAACAGAATTATAAAAAGAAAAACTATACACACATTAAGGTTGTACACATAATAACTTATTTCGACCCCTTTAATTAGGTCTCCTCAGATGAGGAGACCTAATTAAAGGGGTCGAAATAAGTTATTATGTGTACAACCTTAATGTGTGTATAGTTTTTCTTTTTATAATTATATATATATATATATATATATATATTTTATGATTAAAAGATACGAGATGAGAAAAAGGTGTCAGTCGACCGGTTTCGCCTACATTTAACGAGAACTGTATCGTGGGATTTTTGAACAAATTATAAGGGCTCTGTGTGTTAGGGTCTAAATTCAATTTAACTTTCGTTTGCCTTGAAAAAATGAATCCCAACGAGTATACAATCGTGTGCACGTAGGTTTACGGTTAATTGATGTAAGCTTCCGGTCAACGGACGTTCTAAGAAACACATACGGATCTTCTATAACCGACAATTTGCTTAAAAACCCGTCGTGCGCAACGAACTTCAAGATCAACTCATTTACCATCTTGAGTTGTGCTCACTCACTTTTCCATCTTAAAATCTTGCAGACTGTCTACGTAGTCCTAAACGGCCCTCCCTCTGTAAACAGAGTGAGTGTCAATTGGGGTTGAGTGTGATTAGTCTCAAAGACACATCCTCCATTGTAAATAAAATAACGCTCTTTTTGGTTTTAAATATATAATTTTCCTCGTTTTCTTTTTACATTCTTCCCTTTTAAAATCCCACGATACAGTTCTCGTTAAGTGTGGGCGAAACCGGTCGACTGACACCTTTTCCCCATCCCGTATCTTTTAATCATAAACGATAAAACATGTCTTCCCTTCGTAATTGCTCTAATAAAACTCTGTACCTGAAAAGAAATCATAATATATATATATATATATATATATATATATATATATATATATATATATATATATATATATATATATATATATATATATATAAAAATATTGGTCGTTCTTTTTTTTAAGCATTGAATGAATGATAAATATTAAAATGACAATAAAAGCCCTTTACAATGCAAGACAGATTTATTTCTGTTTTTTTTTTACTTTTATCTTACATATTTCGGAGACATTCTCCATCCTTAGAGATATTTTTTTCTCTTTTTTTTTATAAAAATAAAGAAACTTTTAGTTTTGTTTATCGAGAAAACGTATGTGTGTTGATATGACGTATTGTCCGCTGTGATGGAATTCGAGGTTATTAGTAGAACGGAAGTGCCAGGGTATGCTTAGATTTTATATTCAAATATTGGTTGTTCTTTTTTCTTTTTCTTTTTTTTTTTTAAATACGACCAATATTTTAATATAAAATCCCAGCATGCCCTGGCACTTCCATTCTACTAATAACCGCGAATTCCATATATATATATATATATATATATATATATATATATATATATATATATATATATATATATATATATATATATATATATATATATAAAATAAAAATAATGACACATTAAGGGCGGCTTGATGCAATATTCTGCATATTCTTTACCGCTTAGGAAGTAGAAAAATACTACGAACAACGCTGTTTCTATCGCCAGTAAAAGCAATAACAAAACAACGTCATATATATATATATATATATATATATATATATATATATATATATATATATATATATATATATATATATATATATATATAGGCTACTGTTTTATACTATATGTGTATCAAACATATATTATGAATATACATGCTCTATATTCCTTTCAGTTATTTGGCAAGTTCCGTGTATTTGCTTCATACTTCTCTTTGATCTTAACTCTGTGTCTGCTAGAACGGCGAAGTCTACGATTTGGTAGGATTTTCGTTTCTTGTCGATTATTATAATATCCAGCCTCTTTGCTTGTATGCGTTTATCTGTTTGTACATCCATATCCCAGAGGTTTTTGTGTTTTTCGTTTTCCAGTACTGCCTCTGGTTTATCTTGAACCATTTGTCTGCGTGTTCAAAATTCAATTGTTTGCATAGTTCCCAGTGTACTGCTTACCCCACGCAGTCGTGTCTGTTCTTGTATTATTTTTTGCTAGTTTGTTGCATTCACTTATTATAGGATTTACTGTTTCGTCACTTTGTCCACATAGTCTGCATTTACTGTTTTCCTGGGTTTTATCTATTTTAGCTTTGATGTAGATTGTCCTAATCACATTGTCTGTGAAGCCGTCAGTAGAAATTCCGTTTCTCTGTTCAAGTGTCCTTTTCTTAGTCATGCCTAGCTATTTTCGTTGGTATCTTCTCTTGATACCATTATGAAGCGTCTATGTAGTTGTTTGTCTTCCCACTTTTCTTTTCTTGGCTTTTTGTTTTGGTTACAAAGCATCCTTAGCTCTCTCCCCCCTTCTTTCTTTTCACGTAGACTCTGTCAGTATCGTCTTTTGGGTGTAGTGCGTTGTGCATGGTCATTAATTTTCTAGTCCTCTGGTCACGGTGTCTAAGTTCTTCTTTAGTTCAGCTTATGAATGGTCCAGAGTATCTTATTAGTGATACTCCCTACGTGTGTATTCCTTTTACTACATTTCTGCTATATAATTTCGTTTCTAACAGTTTTCTAGTTCTTCGCAAATATTCTTTTTCCAATCTTCTCTTCTATTTCTGTAGATTTGATGGTGTCTGCTTCCAGAACTCCCAAATATTTATAGCTGTCCTTTTCGCCTAGCGCCCTCATCTCCTCTTGGTTGGCAAGTTCCATACTCGCTGTCGTCTCCATTTTTTCTCTTTTCATCGCTAGCAGTCCGCATTTATCCATTCCGAATTCCATTTGAATGTCCGGGCTGAAATAAAATTTGGAATGGAAAAGTGTAAACTGCTAGAGATGAAAAGGAGAAAACTGGAGACAAAAGATGGCGGCCTGGAACTGCTCAATCAAGAGGAGATAAAGGTAACAGGATAGCTATAAATATTTGGAAGTTCTGGAAGCAGACACCAACAAATCTACAGAAATGAAAGAGAAGATTGGAAAAGAATATTTGCAGAGAACAAGAAAACTGTTAGTAACGAAATTATACAGCAGAAATCTAGTCAAAGGAATAAACACCTGGGAGTATCACTAATAAAATATTTTTGACCATTATAGGCTAAACTAAAGAAGAACTCGAACAATTGACTAGAGGACTAGAAAATGAATGACCATGCACAACGCACTATACCCAAAGGGCAATACAGACAGATTCTACGTGAAAAAAAAAGAGGGAAGAGGACTGGTAAGTATAGCAGACTGTGTAGAAGACACAAAAAAAGATCTGGAGAAATCCTTAACTCAGAACACAGAAAGGCTGAACAACTCGGGAAGCACCGAAACCATAAATAAAATAATCAATAAAAGAAAAGGGTGAAGCAAACATTTCATAAGAATATCAAGAGAAGACTTCCACCAACAATCCTGGGCATGACTAAGAAAAAGACACTTGAACAGAGAAACTGAATTTCTACTGACAGCTGCACAGAACAATGCGATTAGAACTAACTACATTAAATCTAAAATAGATAAAACCCGGGAAAACAGTACATGCAGAATGTGTTTACAAAGAGATGAAACAGTAAATCATATCATAAATGAATGCAGCAAACTAAACTAAAAAGAATACAAGAACAGACACGACTGCATGGGGTAAGCAGTACACTGGGAACTATGCAAACGACTGCATTTAGAACATGCGAACAAATGGTACAAACATAAACCAGAGACAGAAATACTGGAAAACGAAAATCACAAAATTCTTTGGGACATGGAGGTGCAAACATATAAACTCATGCATGCAAGGAGACCGGATGTCATAATAGTCAACAAGAAGGAAAAATCCTGCCAAGTTGTAGATTTTTCCGTTCCACAGAGTAAAGATCAAGAAGACGGGAAAACGAAGCAAATACACGTTACTTGCTAGAGAATTGAAAGGGATATGGAGTATGTAGAACGTCAATATAATACTAATAATCGTAGGAGCACTAGGAACAGTCCCCAAAAAACTGGGAAAAAGACTGGGAGAAATTGGAATCGAAGGGATCACTGAGACCATACAAAGGACGGCAATGATAAAAACAACTGCTATCTTAACGAAAATCCTCGAATGCGAAACCCAACACACATAAGTAACCAGTCACATGGATGTTACAAGAAGAAGAAAACAAAACCACAGGAAGAACACCACCACATAAACCCAAGAAACAGAAACTGCAAGAAATTTCATAAACTGCTCCCCCCGCCCCCCAAAAAACGTTATGGCACCGGCTTCATAAAATCGTCGTGAAGAGTATAGGAGGACGGGAAGATCGAGGAGGGAGAACACTAATTAGACCTCCACTCGAAGAGTGTGGAGAGTGCTGAGACATTGGGGAAACTTATTGCCACCTAAATCCCACAGGAGACCAATGGTCGTTATCAACGAGAAATAAATGGTAAACGGCTGCTGCGATACTGCAAAGTCATTTACAATGGTTATAGAAAAGAGGTGGAGAGTACTGGAAATCTGGGGAGGCTTGTTGTCACTCAGACTTCAAGTAACACCACCTGCTATTATCAGTGAGCAATCACTAACGCTGACTTGTGTGAGAACCAGTGAGTGCAAATAATAATATATGTGTGTTATATAAATATGATTAGAACATCTTTTTTATTATTTTATTCATTCATATGACGTTTCTATATGATACGTAACTTTTTCACATGCACAAAAATCAAGGAAAAAAAAAACATTCCAAACAAAGAAGAAGAAAAACACTTGGGACGTAGAAGGAAAAAAGAGAAAAAGAAAAGAAAGAAAAAAAACCATTCCAAATAAAGAAGAAGAAAAACACTTGGGACGTAGAAGGAAAGAGAAAAGAAAAGAAAGAAAACCCGTAAGAATTTATTTCTCCTGGACTATCAGTCGAGGCCCGGAAATAGGGGATCATTTTACGTTAATTTTATATATGAAACCAATCCCCACCTAAATTCTTAAATAAGTATTTGTTTTTTTTCTTCTTTCCGCTAGATTTTTCACGGTGTTCATACGTAATCGCTTTAATAAAGTAGAATCTCGGGTTTTTTTTTTTTAGATTTAAGTAACAGAACAGAGCACGAATATATTAAATAGTCAAACAAGAAAAATAAAACGTAAATAAATAAAAAAAGCTTGTTTATACACAAATAAAATATTTTATGTCAGGACAAAAGTATCATTTCAGACCAGACCAAAAATCAATTTTATCCAACATTTGGGCGAATACAAAGCGAAATTGGCAGTAAAATTCTATAGTACAATTGAAGCTTAAAATGTATTTAAACTTGTTAATTTCATTTTATTTGAGCTATTGACCCCCCCCCCTTCAGATGTAATGATTATCAGAAGTAAAATCTTATGTCAGTTTCTGATATGCATCATTTCAATATGAAAAGAGAGCATGGGTTTATATTATCGAATATATATTTTTTAATTATTGTTTGTTTGATTCACGTAAGGCAATGCAAGAACCATCACTAAAAGTTTTGAATTATCTTAAAATATTATTTATAAAACAAAAATGTTCATACAATTCTCATGACAACATTATCAGTATTGATGATGCCTAATTCTCCAAACAGTTATCAGATATGTTTTACATTCTCCCCTTTTTACATATATTTCATTAGTTTTATGGTCTTGTTAATATAAGTTGATTTTTATTATTAACCCTGTGTATAATATATATTATCGTATCATGAAGAAATAAGCATTTTCTTCATCTTCTGTAAAAACAAATTGAATATGTAACACACATCACAGATTTTATAAAAATTATCAAAATTGTTTTTCTGAACATTTTGTTTATAAAGTATTCGATTTTGTAAAATGCTGAATTTGATTTCTGATTTTATTATGTCATTATATTTTATGTAATCAAGTAGTGAATATAAACAAATTGACTCATGGTTATTTTTTTAATATAAAAAATGCGCCCAATTCATGGTGAATAAAGTGATTTTTTGTGAATTTAGTTGTACTTTTACATTTGATTTTTTGTGAATTTAGTTGTACTTTTACATTTGATTTTTTGTGAATTTAGTTGTACTTTTACATTTGATTTTTTGTGAATTTAGTTGTACTTTTACATTTGATTTTTTGTGAATTTAGTTGTACTTTTACATTTGATTTGATGGAAATAAATCAATTATTGTAAGATGTTTCCTAATAATATGTATACTTGCTAATTACTGGACATTACTAAGAAATTTCTTACTAAAACTTTTCTCTGTAATTATGATTTAGTAGCAATTTTTGTCTTCACATGTTCGCCCCCAGTCGCTTGTTTGCCAGACCTGTATTATGGATTGCCTTGATCTATACACAAATTCTAGAATGAAGGTACTATTTGATATGAAGAAAAACTTACATTCTCCGTCAGTACACTAAATCCGGAAGGAAATACAAAAAAAAAGAATGGAAACGATGCGCGCAGTTGGAGTAACGAAACGATTAAAAACAATATATAATCTTAGGGATTGTTAAAAGTTAATTTCACCCGCCAAAATGCGCCTGAAAATGTCATTGTCGGTAACGTCGGCGCCTCCTCACAGACGACAACGCCACAGACGATAGGCAAGAAATCCTCCACCCCTTCTTCAAAATAAGGTTGTAATGTGTGAGACGATGGCCGCCCGTTACCTTTGAAAGATCTGGTGAATTGGAAATAACACCAAAGTGCTCTGGGTTTTTTTTTTGTATCCTAACAGTAACGCTAAGTTCGGGTGGCAATATAAAAAAGGAATAGAAACATTGTGCGTGCAGTGGTTATACCGAAACCGTAAAAATTCAATTTATAATTTAAGGAACCGATAAAAGTCAATTTCGCCTCAAAATGTCTTAAGCATTTTAAGCGTTATGAGCGCATGAATAACCTAAAAATCCGCAACAATTTTCATAACCATGACAACCGACTGTTGTAAACCTGGCAACGAACAACTGTTGTGTAATGCTAGTAACGCAAAACAGGGGTAGATGAATTACAAGTCGTCTGCTTTTGTGGAAAATTACACGCAACAATTCTGTTTAAACCCGCTCGAGAATCGGTCCTTTAGTCAAAAGTTTGTTAAAGAATTTATATTTTGCGAAAATTAGTAAATAAATAAAAGGAAAGTAGGAATATGTATATAAATAGGGATTTTGTCCGTCCGTCTGTTTGTCTGTCAGTCACAATTTTTTAAACGTAATAAATACATTGCGAAATAATGGAGACTACGGAATCTAAATATGAATAAATGCGAATCTTTCCTAAGTATATAAACATCAAAACCTTTAAACTTAAATATAATGATGCAGTATAAATAGTAATCTGTAAACTCCGTCAAACAAAACCGCTTTTGCACATTTGCATATTTATTTTCTTTTTAAGTTTCAAATAAATTAATATTCTGTAATATACATTTATAATTGGTTTTGGCAAATTTTATTATATATTTATAATATTTTCCACGATAGTTATATTATTAAAATTATTAATACAATTTAACCAAAGAGATTTTATTTTTTAAAATGACAGTTATTTAAATACATTTTCAAAACTTTCGGTTTCAAGGGAGATAATAAAATTAAAACTTCTGGCGCTGATGTTAAGAGAACAGATACTACACGCAAGGCTAAGGTGCAATAAAAAATTATTCTTTTGTGACTAGACATTTTTAAATGAATAAAAAAAAACTTGATTTAATCAGAATTCATAAGTGTAGTATCGGTTCTGTCAAAAGGCCGTCCTCGCCAGAATTACCTCCTCCGTTTTTAAGAGGGGTTTAGGGGAAATTCCCCCATGTATTTCACCCCCCTTTATATTTAAAACTTAAAAAAAAACTTTTCCAATTACTTAAATAGTTAAAATTAAAAACTGAACGGACGAAATAGACGTTTCCGTTCGACGTTCAATTGTACGATAGGGATTATTTGAATATCTCGCTTATTTCGTTTGATTTTCGAACACATTTTGTATGAAATTTATTAATTAGTCTTAAATTATATTTTTTATCCCGAAATAAAATTCTAATTTATTTTTCAAAGACTTGAAAATTGAACTTTAATGCAATTCCTTAATCACTGGCGGCCATGTTGTAATTTCCTATTATTTTCTTTCACACTTACCACCCATAAAAAGGAAATACGTCTGAATTAATTTTATTTATAAAAAAATTGGGTTGTCTGCATTTATTTTCACATCTATCAAAGACCGCACTTTACATCCATAAATAAGGTACTTTACTTTTATTTTATTTATAAACAATATTTTAATATTTATTTTGCTTTAACTACGTATTGTATTACATTTTTCTTTATATTTAAAACTTTTAAAATACTTTTCAAATTACTAAGTAGTTCAAATTAAAAACTGAACGGACGAAATAGACGTTTCCATTCGGCCATGTTGTAATTTCCTATTATTTTTTTTTATTTTCTGTAAAAAGGAAATACGTCTGAATTGATTTTATTTATAAAAAAAATTGTGGTGTCTGCATTTATTTTCACATCTATCAAAAGGAAATAGGTTAATTTACAAAAATATTGTGGGGTCTGCGTTCGCACTTGACATCCATAAATAAGTTACTTTACTTTCATTTTATTTATAAACAATAATATGCTTATTATTTGAATAGTCCAAAACAATTTATTTTGCTTTAACTACATATTGTATGTAGTCCTGCCACAATTATATAATACTCCAAACCTAGAAAAAAATATGCGACAAGTGTTTGAAAAATGCAAGCGAACATTGGGTGAGCAGTTGTGTTATTTACTGCAATGTCGGCTCGGCGTTCAAAAATGTAATTCTGCTATTCTGAGAGTTAATACTTTACACTGAGGCATTTGTAATTCGGTACTGTGCGAGAAGCGATTTTTAAAACTAAAATTCCTATTATTGGAAACACGTTAATCCGAAATGCATCAAAAGTAAATAAATATATAAAGTAAGGGAGCAACTTTTGATGAACAATCAGACTATTTTTTTAAGCTGCTAATATATTATTCCATTAATCGAAGAGACAGAAGAAAGTGTTTGGAATAGCTAATCACCCCCCCCCCCCCCGAAAAAAAGTGTAGGTTGAAGAAAGCATTTCGTATTTAGGAGGGGAATTTAGAGCAGCTAACAGACAATAGCAAGATCGAGAAAATGAAATACTAATAATAACGTTGCTAGGAAGAAATACTTGTCCAATGAAGAAGACTTCCCGTTGTAAGCAGGTGGCAATAGTATGAGAGAAAAACTTCCTCAGATTTCTTGGAGGAGAAGCTGTTGAGCCGGAAAAATATAGAATTTAATGAAAATGAATAAAACGACGGCTTATTTTCCGAGAACAAGCATCAAGGATTGGCCTAAGTGGCTCCTGAAGAAGATTCGCATATAGATATAAGGTATAGTCGTCAATTAAAAATCACTTTAGTTAATGATTAAAATAATAAATGTTATTTGAAAATTCACACATTAAGAAGCGTTGGCGAAATGGCAAAGATAAAGAATATTTTTTTATAAAATATTTAGAAAATCTTCACAACGCAGATTATTGTTTTTAAAAATAAATAATGTATTTATCTTAAAAACATTTTTTTTTTTATAACTTGAGCGCTTTCGGTAATAATATCACCATAAAAAAATGAAGAAAAAAAAAATATGCTTATTCTTCTGAAGATGGTGATATTATTACCGAAAGCGCTCAAGTTAAAAAAACAAATGTTTTTAAGATACATAAATAATTTATTTTTAAAAACAATAATCTGCGTTGTGAAGGTTTTCTAAATATTTTATAAAAAAATATTCTTTATCTTTGCCAATAAATGTTATATTTTCTATCAGAGGAAATACCATAACTTGTTTTTTTTTTCATCTGAATTCTGTCTGTCATCGCCGGTCAGCAACTGGTCGGCGCAGATCACAACGAATAACCAAGGACTGTCTGTTACATCCGTTGTATTTGCAGATTGGTACTGACCCTCGGCTTGCAAGACCACTAGGACGACGTTTTACATACATTCCCAAATGGTCACTCATCTAAGTACGTGGTAGCAAAATGGAATGAGTCTGGGGGGGGGGTAGAAAAGGTCATGGGAAACTATACTTTCTTCTCTTCCCCAGAACAGTTTCAACCAACCTTTATGTGATTTAACCATGAATATAACACATATTTTAAAATATCGTTATTTTCTAGTCAGACGTGTGACGTGTTCAGTTAATTATAAATTGTTGTTGATTAGAACAATTAAAACAGAATTTTTAAACATAAATCAATCCCCGAACGTTACAGGAAAAAATCTACCGAAGCAAATAATTCAAATTAGATTTTACAATCCATCTTGAAAATGGTTTGATGCGCCGCATAATCACGTTGACTCCCCGATTCTCGTTAGCTTACCGAAGTTAAGCGATCTTGAACTTGACCAGTATTAGATGAGTGACCATTTTGGAAATACCGGGCGGTGTTTGTGAGAAAACGGCGATACCTTCCTGCAAAATCTAACGTCTTTATCTCCCCTGGCCGGGATATATGTGCGACTAGGATCCGATTGTGAATCAAATATTCCTTAGAAACTTCCTGCTTCGTAGGAAGCCGACTAAACCCGCCCGATGTCAATGCAGCCCCAGGATCATCGATATGCTGTTTTAATCTCTCGTTTTGGGGGTTTCAACATCACATTTGCTCAACTAGTAACCTGACCTTGCTTTGATAGGAAGCACTCCCATACAAACCTAAATTACATCTTTTGGACTTTTATGGCTATGATTGTGGACAGCGAAGACATTGGTGACTGTAGCGTGATTCCTGGATGCACACTTATTCTGTTTTAGCAGAACTTACACTTGCAAATTGCTCCCAATTTTCAAGCTGTCTGGGTTCTGCACGGCATCCCAGAAACCATAAAGCGTTAATGCAATATCTCACAGATGTCATTCACAAACTTATGTTATTCCACCGTTCACTTTTGAACTTTTGTGTCTGAGATTCGTAGAACGGGACATTTGAAAAAAACGGGTATTGTCGATTGATTCCTGGTTCCGTATTTCCTCTATTTTAACAGAACCTGCACATGTGCTGGGATTACCTGACTTTTCCCTTTAATATATATATATCCTAGCGATTATGTAAAGTTCCGCTCGAGCGTCGAACACTATCGACAACAAGACGCTTGCCCCCGCCTCTCGGGTAAGTGTACGTTAATTTCAATTTCTCGCGGCTATGTGGCATAGGCGTTAGACTAGTGATTCTAGGCTGAATCTACGAACTGCGTTCGGGCCCATGCGATCGCCTGCAACCGCCACTCCTGCATAGATGAGGGTAGAAACCCCGATATATATATATATATATATATATATATATATATATATATATATATATATATATATATATAATATATGTGTGATTTTATGAAGGCTTACCAAAGCATTCCTTTCAAGACACCAATGATCACCATTAAAGATATTTTTTCCTACACGTGTTTCACTACCAAGCAGTTACTTGCTTGGCAGATCATCAGGGAAATTAAATGTCTGGAATACTGGGTTCAACTGCCGACAAAACACAATGTGGCGTTGTAATAGTTGAGGTCACTTAAGAAAAGAAGAGGAAAAAAATAAAAATAAAAATAAAAGTCAAACTTAAAAAGCAAGGAAGAACAACGATAAGAAAAGAAAGTCCTAGAAAAGTCTTAGAAAAGTAGCTTGTGCATTATTTCTTCCACCAAGCCAACAAGCAAGTAGTCGGTCCCAAATACATTCAATAAAACCACAAAACCGGAACAATGTGCGATAATACACTTTCACGTTAGCCGGTACAATGATGAATAAATCCCCCCCCCCCCACAATAAAACAAAAGAACTAAATCATTCAAGATACCGCTCACAAGTTACCATTCCAATCCAATGATAGTATGGGAATTCTAAATCCAACTTCTCACAAAGAAAAGTCAACACAAATGTTCGTCCGAGTTTTGTGGTTTTATTGAATGTATTTGGGACCGACTACTTGCTTGTTGGCTTGGTGGAAGAAATAATGCACAAGCTACTTTTCTAAGACTTTTCTAGGACTTTCTTTTCTTATCGTTGTTCTTCCTTGCTTTTTAAGTTTGACTTTTATTTTTATTTTTATTTTTTTCCTCTTCTTTTCTTAAGTGACCTCAACTATTACAACGCCACATTGTGTTTTGTCGGCAGTTGAACCCAGTATTCCAGACATTTAATTTCCCTGATGATCTGCCAAGCAAGTAACTGTTTGGTAGTGAAACACGTGTAGGAAAAAACATTTAATTTGAATAAATAGTATTTGTAAGAAAAAATATCTTTAATGGTGATCATTGGTGTCTTGAAAGGAATGCTTTGGTAAGCCTTCATAAAATCACATATAAATGCTCTGTACTCTGTAATCGAGTATCATCGAGCTTGTTTTTTATTGGAACAACCCCGGTCTTCACTGAATGATCTATTTTATAAGTGAAAAATCTAAATATATATATATATATATATATATATATATATATATATATATATATATATATATATATATAAAGATAAATGAAAGAAGAAAGATAAATATGTACGAATGACAAATCTATTTCAACTTCGATTGTTCAATGCAAGGTGTACTCGGTAAAACATGTTTATTTTTCTTTCCTTAAGCCAAGGCTTTTCAAAGAAAAATAAACATGTTTTTACCGAGTACACCTTGCATTGAACAATCGAAGTTGAAATAGATTTGTCATTCGTACATATTTATCCCTCTTCTTTCATTCATCTTTATAATTGCTCTATCTCGTATATTGAGCTTAAACTAGTTCACTATAGGTTATATCCTTTAAAAGTATACTTTTAGTTTCATATTTTATATATATATATATATATATATATATATATATATATTATATATATATATATATAGGTAATAAATATATATATATAGGTAATATATATATATATATATATATATAGGTAATAAATATATATGTATATATATATATATATATATATATGATGTTGAGATGTTAAATATTCTATACACATTATTTGTCATGCCCCTTTTGATTGCACTTGCGAAACATTCTGAAATGAATAATAGAAGATGCAGAACAATATGACGATGTCATTACTTTAAAGAGTTCTAATCCATAAGAACACTTAATAGAAAGAAAACGGCGATAATAAAGCACGTAACTTGTAATATTATATTTATATAAGTTAGAATGCAACTCTTGTGTCATGCAATCTTGCAAATATTGTGATAACCTACATGTTTAATATTTCCAAATATGATCAGTTGGGTAAATCTATACATATCCGGTTCTTAATTGTTCATACACAAAAGAGATAAAAACGAACAAAAATCTGAATTATAAAAATATATCAGGATTTATTTGCGCTCACAAGTAATACGCCAAAATATGCATACATGTCATTGTATCCGAATACGTGGATATTTGTTGGACCGAGATGCGATCCGAACGAACGCCAAAAAGCAAATGGCTTGAATTGCAACCCTCTCCTTTCTTTGCTGCGTTGGGATACGCTCTCCTCTTCAATTCCAAAAAGCAAGGGAGTTTTCACAAAAAACTTATTAATTCAATATTTTCCAACCAGTGAATACCGTTTCAAAGTCAAAATCTAAAACGTCTATCTTAAATTGGCAAGCCGACGCAAACTTCGAAACCCATATAAGAACGAGGAAATAAACAGCTAAATGACAGATTCAACTGGCCAGCCTCGAAAGAACTCACAAGAACGTACACTCCTCTTTACCTTCTGACGTTTGGCCGGGGAGGCGAGAAAAAAAGAACACTTCAAAACGCACGTACAAGATTTCCTCACCTTGCACAATCTACTCACGTACTGAAAAGAAGTCAGGCGAACAGAAACAAATTGCTACCCACTTACATGCACTAACAAATATAGATGTACACATCTTTAGCCCTAGTGTCTTCTTATTTACTGAACATTTTCTACCAAAGAACACAAGTTGTATAAACTTTACCAATGAACACTTCTTCACTAAAACTGACTTTTATATTCATGTAAAATTGTAGTTCTATAAATGTTTTGTTCATTAATCATGTTTTCTTCAGTTTTCATTCATAAAATCATTTTCATGCTGTAGTCAAGTACTTCGCCATACTGGTAACCCCGATCTTTCCTTCGCGATAGATACATGAAAGACGGGTTTATCGGGATGTATAGGGGCATGTTGAAGCATAACCGGTCTGTTTTGATGATGAAACTGACTACATGTCAGCGAACTGGCCTGGACAAAATAGAAGCAGTGGACAACAATTCTGGAATTAAAGCGAAAAGGGGAAAAGAGGAAGTGGACTTATGAGTCACGACTTTTATATGGATGACCACGTGGCTAAATCAACCCAGGATTGAACGCCTCGTTAAACGTGATCTTGGACGTATTATGAAAAAGGCCACTCCAACAAAGGTACACAGTTTGAGAACTAGAAGCGTACGTATGTAATCACTTTCTGAAGAATGAACTGTTTACATTGATATGTTAAGACATATTTTGAGCTCCTGCCTGGCAGCAGCAGCAGCAGCAGTAGTTAGAATATTACCGACAACAGAAGCTAAACAATAACTGCAAAAACAACAATTGTAAGGAAAAGCAGCCGTTGAGGCGACACACGTTTTACGGACTTTGTTTACTTGTGGCGTTGTGTGGTCAGGATTAATCAAAATGAAAATCATCAGACAATTGGAGCGACTCTAAGTGTCAGTGCGCGTGTGTGTCCGTGTGTGTATGTGTGTGGGGGGGGGGTGATCCAAACAAGCGGAAAAGCGAGAATGCGATAACGAGGGACGAAGAGGAGTGCAAGCAATGCAAGAGGAGAGGGGGTGGGAGATGTTTATAACCCGGTTATGAGGGATTATGGATAATTAGTGCGAATAAGCTGCTAAAACTGTTGTATAATAGTTGTAACCAGCTTAATGATCACAAAGAGAGAAAAACAGAAACACGAAAACGAAAGAAAGAAAGAAAGAAAGAAAGAAAAAGAAACAGAAAAAGAAAGAAAGAACAAGCGAATAAACGAACAAATGAAAGAAAGAAGAAAAAAAAAGAATGATTATGTTTTCGACGAGTTTATGTTTATGGTTGAAACGGCAAAAGCAATACATCTAGGCAGGTTGTTTGGGGCATTACACGTACAGGTAAATATTAACTACCTGTACCATGTATACCAATAGTATACGGTGTATAATAAAGACGCATAACACGTTAAAATTAAAATATTTTTATTCATATAAATGTTTCTGGCGGCATGACTTGGAAATACAAATTTCTTCCAGTGTACATTAAGTTTAATATTTTTACCTGACTAAGCTTCAACCTGTCTTAGGTTTTAGCTGAAACATGTATGCGCATATGTAGCCAGAAATGTTCGTATGAATAAAAATGTATGCTGTTTACAATCTATCAGCCTATCTTTCTATGTGTTTATTTTACCAGCATTCCAGCCCGTTTAGAAAGGAACATGTTCTTGGGCAAAACACATTAATATCCGTGCGATTGTTTATCCAATCTCCATGATTCACCTGAAATACATCTCTGTATTAATCAAACTATCAGATATCTCGTGTGTCTGTGTTTCTCACCTATACGTAACTTTGATAAATATACATTGAACAATTTTTTGTTTACTATTAATCGAATATTTATTCAAATAAAAAAGGGAAAACGAATTTTTAATAATTTTTAATAATCCTATTAAAAAGAAATTGTAAACATGATTATATTTCAATTATTTTTCTCTAAGCCCTCCACTCAGCAATATGTCTCCACCCAAACAACGCCTGGTAAAAACAGGTTAGCATATATATATATATATATATATATATATATATATATATATATATATATATATATATATATATATATATATATTATTATTATTATTATTATTATTATTTCATGTATCCACATAAATGTTATAAGGAGATATACTATTTTATGTATCGATTTTAAGTATTTACTTCAACAGTGATCAATACCTGAGTAGAGCTAGGTAGTAAGTTATGAAAATATATTTATGGCAATTAGGCTACACAGAGGCTTCCGCGTTTCGTCTCTCCCTTTCCCCTATAGGGAAGTCGTAAAGCTTTTTTTTAGCATAACGAACGATTTCCTACAGGGATGAAACGCGGAAGCCTCTGTGTAGCTTAATTGCCATAAATATATATTCATAATTTACTATATATAAATATATATATATATATATATATATATATATATATATATATATATATATATATATATATATATATGTAAAATATGATATATATATAAAATATATATATATATAAACTATGATATATATATATATATATATATATATATATATATATGTAAAATATGATATATATATAAAATATATATATATATAAACTACGATATATATATATATATATATATATATATATATATATAGAGAGAGAGAGAGAGAGAGAGAGAGAGGGGGGGAGAGGAAATGTTGAAATAATGAAACAAATGTGAAGTGACATAATTTACAAGTTTATTATAATCATCAGGTGTTTAAACAAGCAATATAAATTACCTTTAATCCGTGGATTTTCAAAGAATTACTCTTACCCCCCCCCTCTCTCTCTCTCTCTATATATATATATATATATAAATATATATATATATATATATATATATATATATATATATATATATATATATATATATATATATATATACGAGATAGATAGATAGATAGATAGATAGATAGATAGATAGATAGATAGATAGATAGATAGATATCAACCTCTCAAAATAAGAATAACCGAATTATAACCAAAGATTCAGCACAAACAAGGGGCTCAAACAAGAGGCCCAATAGCCTATCGAATATCAGTGATAAATGATAATAAAACGTACTTATCTCAATCATTTACTGCAGTTTCACGGCATTAACCGATCATCAGAATTGTAACTGGCTAGTTTCTATGAGCTGGCGTTAATCGAAAATGTGCAAGTTAACGTCAGACGTTAGAGACCAGTTAGGTACCCAGGGTACTTGAATAAGTATATTTCATTTTGATCAAAGAGGGTACACATTTTCGTGGGGTCTGCGTTCACGCTTGCCATCCATATATAACATATTACTTTATTTCATTTGTAACTTGAAAATTATAGAAATTAATAAATAAAAAACAAGAACTACGTTAATAAGAAATCTAGGGTTAAAGCAGCGCTGCACGGTCATTGATTCATGGAAAACGCCGGGGGTTCCTCGAAGGGGTAACAATTAATAAATCTTCGGAAATTTACTTCAATTAATGTCATGTTACTTATATCCCCTTCCGAACCAATCAATGCTGATTATCTCCATGGGCCCCACACGAAAAATTGAATATGAATGTAACATAAAAAATGAATAAAAAAGAGATTACGGTGTCATGGGCTGGGTGTAAAACGCCATTGGTTCCCCATTGAATTCAAGGGAACCCCGGGTATTCCTGCTAATACATTTATACAATGGGCGGAATGCTGATACAACAAACACCCAAGTAGATAGATAGATAGATAGATAGATAGATAGATAGATAGATAGATAGATAGATAGATAAGGAGGGAAGGAGAGAAGGGGAAGGAGAGAGGGGGAAAGAGAGAAAGAAAGAGAAAGAGAGTGATAGAATGGAATAGATAGATAGATAGATAGATAGATAGATAGGGAGGGAAGGAAGGAGGGAAGGGGAAAGAGGGAGGGGGAAAGAGGGAAAGAAAGAGGAAGAGAGTGATAGAATGGAATAGATAGATAGATAGATAGATAGATAGATAGATAGATAGATAGATAGATAGATAGATAGATAGATAGATAGATAGATAGATAGATAGGGAAGGAGGTAAGGGGAAGGAGAGAGGGGGAAAGAGAGAAAGAAAGAGAAAGAGAGTGATAGAATGGAATAGATAGATAGATAGATAGATAGATAGATAGATAGATAGATAGATAGATAGATAGATAGATAGATAGATAGGGAAGGAGGGAAGGGGAAGGAGAGAGGGGGAAAGAGAGAAAGAAAGAGAAAGAGAGTGATAGATAGATAGATAGATAGATAGATAGATAGATAGATAGATAGATAGATAGATAGATAGATAGATAGGGAAGGAGGGAAGGGGAAGGAGAGAGGGGGAAAGAGAGAAAGAAAGAGAAAGAGAGTGATAGAATGGAATAGATAGATAGATAGATAGATAGATAGATAGATAGATAGATAGATAGATAGATAGATAGATAGATAGATAGATAGTAAAAATTTGATCCATTGCATACAAACACAGACAGGCTGGAAGAAATACACACACACATTATATATATATATATATATATATATATATATATATATATATATATATATATATATATATATATATATATATATATATATCGAGACTTAAGCAGTTAATTCAAACGGATAAAATTTATGAAGAAAGAAAATGTTCTTCCTACCGTGTTGTAGATGTCTTCGTTCCTTGTTATTGTTGAATCTTTTTTAAAAATATTTGAAAAGATGACAAAAGTGCCGATGAAGAGGAAGGATTAGCCGAAGAAAGCGGAAGGATCGGATTATTTGATGCTTGGATTCGACGGAGGCAGAATGGAGAGAAAGCGAGAGAGCGAGGGACGATAAAGACAACAACAAGATATGAGATGAGGAACGAAGTAGTGAAAAAGTCCGATCTGTCGGTGAGGACAGCCGCCAAGCATCTGATCGTTATTTGGCCCGATCGGTCGTCGTCGTCGTCGTCGTTCAGGTGGTGGTGGTGGCGGCGGTTGTGATGAAATCGGGGGATGAGAGAGAGAGGGGAGAGCGATAGAAGGCTGAGATCGATATGGTCATGTGACACGCGGAGTTTGTTGTACGCCACGATGAGTGCCACATCTTTTCATTCTACCTTCTTCTTCTTCATCATCTTCTTCTTTTCTGCTTCTTCTTCTTCATCATCATCTTCTTCTTCATCATCATCTTCTTCTTCATCATCATCTTCTTTTTCTTCTTCTTTTCTTCTTCTTCATCTTTTCTTCTTCTTTCCTTCTTCTTCTTTCTGCTTTATTTGGGGAATGGTGAGAAAGCAAGAGGTGTGTTGTGTATGTGTGTGAGGGGGAGGGAGAAGGTCGTAAGAAGAGGTCGGACGATGAGGGCGCTAATGATAGAGAGAGAGAGAGAGAGAGAGAGAGGGGGAGAGAGAGAGAGAGAGAGAGACGTAATAATTATCCATATTATTGTTTTGTTTTGTTTTCTTCTATGAGCGCACTCTTTTTATTATCCTTGAATAAACGCAACAGTTTGAGACCGCTATAATTTCTTCGTTGCTAGAATGTCCCATAATTTTTTTTTTTTTTACATATGAAGAATAATTATGAGGATAATAAAATGGACGCTGGTGGTGAAATAGCGACTATTAATGAATATGAACGAACTGAGATACTTTACTCGTCGAGTTAACTTCTTTAGAATTTATCGTAAAGCATTACTGTTCGTAATTAGAATCGAGTTCTCCCGGTGGCCATTAATGTCAACAAATATGAAAACATTACAACTTTTCTCACTTTCGTGATGAGCGGGTATAGAGTAGGGGTAAGATTGAAGACAACAATTGTGTAAGCGTTCGAGTTCCGAAACATAGCTTGAAACACTCACTATGCCTACCGGGGAGCTGACAGGTGTTAACTATATATATATATATATATATATATATATATATATATATATATATATATATATGTGTATGTATGTGTGTGTGTGTGTGTGTGTGTATGTGTGTGAAAAAAAGACAAACGGAAAATAGGTTAAAATGCAGGAGAAAAACAAAAACAATAGATTTGACCGGTTTCGTTCGTATTAACGGTCAGTAAATTTCTTGTTTTTGTTTTTCTCCTGCATTTTAACCTGTTTTCCGTTTGTCTTTTTTTCGCACATTTTGTCTACCACGACATTTCATTTTCATAACTTATCGTGCACCTTACCACACACACACACACACACACACACACACACACACACACACACACACATATATATATATATATATATATATATATATATATATATATTATGATATTTTATATTTATATAAGATATCGAGATTTTTTTTTTTAAAGATACGCTGCCTCAGTTTAGTTCACATGCCAGACAATAATTATTTTTCGATCGTAAGGTCTGGGATTAAAAGATACTAATTTCAAATCCTCTCTTTTATTAGAACTTTTCGGGACGTTATTATCAAAAAGAAGGAAAAAATCGATTTAATCCCTTCCATCGTTTTACCACCCCGACTAGGTGTAACACAAAGAACAGTGCACAATATATATATATATATATATATATATATATATATATATATATATTATACATTTAAATAAAATAAGTGGAGCCATCTTGAATAAAAGGCAATATCACAAGTAAAAAGCAAAAGGGAAAAAAAAAATTTTTGTTCATGTATAATTGTCGAATAAAACAATTAAGAAGTTTCGTTACGAATAAAAGTGGGGAAAAAACCCAACCCAAGGTACCTTTCGTCCGACACATTTTCAAGTTGGAACGTCGGTGAAATATCGTTTTAAAGTAATAAAAAAAAAGAAAGAAAAGATGGTTTTTACAAGGGGAAAGAGAGAAAAAAAATGTTTATAAAGAACCATGGAGAGCAAAAGAAAAAAAAAAACAACAACAACAACAAAAAAAAGAAAAAAAAAGGACACAAATCACAGGAAAGGAATGAACTATCGCCAAAACCTTAGAAACAATCACGCAAAATGGAAAAAAATGATAATCGACATACTGCAGGTAAAGTCTTTTTTTTTTTTTTTTTTAGAGGTATCTAAATAGATCTAATTTGTGAGACAACTCCTTTTGCCTGCAGAGTAAGGGTTTTCGTCTGGTAACGCTCACGGCCTCCAGAACATTCAGATGGTGTTTAGAACGGGCCTTGTGCACGATACGAAACCAATCATCGTAATTCACGCGACCTGAGGAGAAATGCATCGACGGACGGAGCCGGATCTTTGCAACGAAGATCCGGACGTCTACAAAGTACATTTGAACGCTCCATGAGTCATCTATTGGCTAATCGCTGGTATTGAGAACTTCATACCGTCCAAGAAATACCAACAAAAACCAATCTCCCAACCGTGTTACACCCCTGAGTCTGCTGCTGCCATCGCTCACAGAAACCACAATTTCAATAGCTTTCAACAAAATAGATGCTCTGAAACCAAAGCCGCCTTTAGGGCTGCAAGTAACCACTGCAAAAGAGTTATAAACAGCATCCCCTCTCCGATCGGGTTAATGTCATTGAGCAAATTTCCGACAAAATTGACAACATCCTGTCTGCTGAACATTTTGCTAGCATCCATGTCTGTGGTGACTTTAATGTCCACAATGTTGAATGGCTAGTTCATTCAAACAAGACTGATGATAAAGGGCGGTTTTGAAATTATTCTAACACAGATTGTTGACAAACCCACATGTGTTCTCGATGTTGACAAACATTTTACAAGTCTTCTTGATATTTTCTAAACAACTTGTCCTGAACTATGCTCATCCTCTGCCCTGTCTCCACTGGGATCTTCCGATCACTCAGTAGTCTCAATCAAGATCAGAACAAAGTGCAACAAGTCCTTTAATGTCCCTCTACATCGCACAGTCTATCGATACCTGATGGCCGACTGGGACATCCTCAGATCCTTCATATCAGAAATTCCCCTACATTGTTTAAAAAGAATATGTCCTGTATCACATCCGATTTAACTGATTGGCTGATCGTTGGTATTGAGAACTTCACACCCTCCAAGACATTCCAACAAAAACCAAACTCCCAGATGTGGTACACCCCTGAGTCTGCTGCTGCCATCGCTCACAGAAACCACAATTACAATAGCTTTCAACAAAATAGATGCTCTGAAACCAAAGCCGCCTTTAGAGCTGTCAGTAATAACTACAAAAGGGTTCTAAAAACGCTAAAGAAAAGTACGCCCAATCTATTCAATCCAGAATAGCCGAGCAGAAGCTTGGTTCCCACGAGTTCTGGCGTATTATAAACAGAGTCCTGAACAAAAGCGTATCCTCTATTCCAACCATCATCAATGGATCAGAGGTGGTTTCCTCAGCGTCTGACAAAGCCAAACTTTTTGCAAAGAACTTTACATCAAATTCCACCCTTTGCGATCAGGGCCGCCTATCTCCTGAATTCCTCCCCTCCCATGACTGTAAACACCCTGAGCGACATCCACATATCTGTCCGGGATGTTGCCAAACTTATCTAAAACCGTGATGCCAGCAAAGCAACTGGTCCTGACAACATCCCAATCATCGTGATTAAAAAACTGCAACCTGAACTAGCTCCTATTCTTACAAAGCTGTTCAATCGTTACTTAAAGGAGAAATGCTTTCTAACACTTTGGAAAACCTTGTCAGTCTGTCCAATATTTAAAAATACTGGTGATCAATCCTCTGCATCTCAGTACAGACCAATCAGTCTCATGTGCGTCATGAGTAAGTTACTTCAATCTGGGATAAACCAAGAAGTCGTTAATAATCTTAGCAAAAACAGCCTACTCAGCGACAAGCAATATGGCTTTCGGTCGTCAAGATCAATAGCCGATGTGCTGACTGTAATATCACACAGGATCAGTGAATCTATTGACGGGACTTCATTTCTAGAGCAATAGCTCTTGATATATCAAAGGCTTTTGACAGGGTTTGGCATAAAGGTTTACTTCAAAAGCTTGCGAGCTATGGAATATCTGGAAATGTCTTCTCAACCATCAAATCATTTCTCTCTTAGGTTTGAAAAGTAGTCATTGATGGGCAGAAGTCTAAAGCACATAGTATCAATGCTGGCATGACGCAAGGATCAATTCTTCGTTTCTAGAACAATAGCTCTTGATATATAATGGCCTTTGATAGGGTTTGGCAAAAAGGTCTGCTTCATAAAATTGATAGTTATGGAATATCTGGAAATGTCTTCTCAACCATCAAATCATTTCTCTCTGATAGGTTTATAAAAGTAGTCGTTAATGGACAGAAGACTGAAGCACACAGTATCAATGCCGGCGTGCATCAGGGTTCCATTCTGGGGCCAACCCTCTTCCTGATCTTCATAAATTACCTCCCAAGCCACATCCTAAGATCATACGTCGAGATTTATGCGGATGACACAACCATCTATGGAAACACCTTTAAAGACATTAATGATCAGGTTCTGTCTGTCTGTCTGTCTGTCTGTCTGTCTGTATGTATGTCTGTCTGTCTGTCTGTCTGTCTGTCTCTTTCGACCTGGAGCAAGTGGTGCAATGGGGAGGGGGGAGTGGCCGATTATTTTTAATGCGTCAAAGACCAAGCTCCTCTCATTTCACCACCAACGATCTGATCTCCACTTGAAATGGAAGACTTACATCAAATCTGTTGCACCACCAGAAGGTATCTCACACCCGACGCCATCCTCTACCTGTAAAAGAGTCAAATTCGTCCTAAGATGGAGTACTGTTGCCACATATGGGGAGGTGCCGCTCAGAGCACCCTTTCCTGCCTTGACAGAGTCCAAAACCGACTTCGAAATCTAGTGGGGGTATACTCTTCTCTTCCCTACAGTTACTCTCCCACAGAAGAGATGCTGCTAATCTTTCTTTGGTCTACCGTTATTATCATGGCAGGTGCTCGACTGAGCTCAAATCTACCCCCCCCCCTTATAAAACATTCAAAACTAAAACCCGCCTAGCCACTACCACTGTCGATGATTTCTCTTTCTCCCTCTGCCCAAAACGAAACGAAACTCCCATGGGTAGTTTCTTTCCTAGAACTGCCCGTCTGTGGAAAACAGTGCCGCAAGCCTGCTTCCCAGCCGACTACAATATTGTCGTCTTCAAGTCTAATGTAAACAAGTTCTTGTTGAACCGTCCCCGTAAATAATCAATTTCTGCCCTTCTACAACCATCGTGCCAGTCAACACGATGTTGTCTCACCGTCCACCAGTCTAACTCTTTAACCCTTATCCTCGAGTGGTCTTGATAAGCGGTGACCTTTATTGTAAAAATAAATAAGAAAAACGACTAATAAACAAAACCTTTAAGACAAGTACTTCGTCCTATTATTCACGATTACGTTACGTCAACTGCGCATGCACGTTTTTGCCACGTGGACTTAGGGTTTATATCAAGATATTAAGAAACACATCGCTTGTGTGTTATTTAGAATAAACCATAGCTACTAAAGTAACGTGGACTCATCCTCCAAGGCAATTATCATCTCCTTTCGGCGCTCTCATCCGTGAGGGAGTGCCGACTCGACCGATCAGGATATTTTTGCGCAAAATTGACTTTTAACGGTCCATTAGACTATAAATTGTTTTTGACGGTTTCGTTACGCTGACTCCCCACTGTCTGTTTCCGTCTTATTTTTCGTATTGCTGCCTGGCTTAGGGTTAGTGATAGGGTTAATGAAGGGCGTGTATTTTTTTCCATTCTCATCAAGTATTACCTTCCCCCCAGTATTTGTGGATAGGCACAATTGTTGACCCCCCCCCCAAAAAAAAAATTCTTCGCGTCGTAATTATATTGCTGCGAGGATGATCTTTCGTAGTTATAAATTAATACGAACGTTTTAATGTTCATGATTATTTAGAAATGCTATATTTACAGAACACTAAAATTGAGTATATAAATATTTGCTTTTATCCACATACGTATACGTTTCATCCTTTCGGGAATCGTCAGTGTAGAGATAATTATTCATAACGGTCGCCGGACTCGAACCCTGGAACATGAGTCAAGTTTCAAACTCAAATTCCAACGTCTTAGCCCACAATTAAATAATAAAACAAAAGTAAAGTTACATAGTTTACTAGTTTATTATAATCAAATATTTTAACAAAGAGTAAATTCATTAAAAAAAAACCCTCCTTTATTAACCCATGGATTTTCAAAGAAATAAATATTTTCCTCGGAAAGAGAAAACCAATTAATTACTAATTATTGGTGAATATTAATGTGAAAGATTGACAGAACAATTTTGAGTTATTTTTTCTGATTTTCAGGTATTAATGAGCTGAAAGTCTTTGTAATGATGAATGCCCCAATACATCATGAGCTGCTAAAAGATCTATTGGAGTGGTGTATTGTATTGTACAGTACTCATAAAACAGTACTACTAAAAAAAGTACTAATGAAATAGTACTCATAAAACAGTACTCATAAAACAGTACTCATTAAAAATAACTCATGAAACAGTACTCATAAAAAAGTACTCATATAAAAGTACTCATAAGAAGTACTCATAAAAAGTACTCATGAAACAGTACTCATGAAACAGTACTCATAAAATGTACTCATAAAAAGTACTCATAAAAAGTACTCATAAAAAGTACTCATGAAACAGTACTCATGAAACAGTACTCATAAAAAGTACTCATAAAAAGTACTCATGAAACAGTACTCATGAAACAGTACTCATGAAATAGTACTCATAAAAAGTACTCATAAAAAGTACTCATGAAACAGTACTCATGAAATAGTACTCATAAAACAGTACTCAAAAAAGTACTCATAAAAAGTACTCATAAAAAGTACTCATACAAAAGTACTCATACAAAAGTACTCATAAGAAGTACTCATAAAAAGTACTCATGAAACAGTACTCATGAAACAGTACTCATAAAAAGTACTCATAAAAAGTACTCATGAAACAGTACTCATGAAACAGTACTCATAAAAAGTACTCATAAAAAGTACTCATGTAACAGTACTCATAAAAAAGTACTCATACAAAAGTACTCATAAGAAGTACTCATAAAAAGTACTCATGAAACAGTACTCATGAAACAGTACTCATAAAATGTACTCATAAAAAGTACTCATAAAAAGTACTCATGAAACAGTACTCATGAAACAGTACTCATAAAATGTACTCATAAAAAGTACTCATAAAAAGTACTCATTAAACAGTACTCATAAAACAGTATTCATAAAAAAGTACTCATAAAAGTACTAATAAAAAGTACCTATACAAAAAAGCAAGAGTAGTAAAACGTCAAATGTATTTAAAGATTAATATATATATATATATGTATATATATATATATATATATATATATATATATATATATGTGTGTGTGTGTGTGTGTGTGTGTGTGTGTGTGTGTGTGTGTGTGTGTGTGTGTGTGTGTGTAGATGCATCATGTCTCGATATGTCCTCCTTGGCAGTTACTTTAAATTCAGCGTTAACATAATTATAAAGAAACAGAAAAAGAAGTGAAAAAGAAGAGAGAAAAAGAAAGCAATAAAAGAAAAAAAACAAAAAAAGAAAGAATCAGACACAAAAAGGCAAAAGGATAAAGAAACTTCTCTTTCAGCTTTCTTTTCGGTCTGTTCTTGAGGTATTGTATACCTGGGGGATATATCTTAGGAATTCCTAACTCAGTACTATCCGAAGTAACTGGTTTTATAACCACTTTATGGTGAGATGATCAAGTGCAGATCGATGATTACTCCAACCTTTACTCGACTGGTCAGCATATTTTGATTTAAGGAAACTACGGTTTAGGTGTCTGGTCTAGAAGACCACAGTTTTCATTTTGAATTTTGACATTTGTGGGTCAGCCTGGACCCGCGCTCAGACATCTACATTACGTATACTGAGCGATGTTGAACTTCGACAATGTCCACACAATCAAATATGTGAAGTACCCACTCGTAGATGTGGACGAATCACTTTTCATACTTTAGAATATAAGTAAGTTTTCTAAGTCAACCCACCTGAAGGACATGCACGCCAAAATAAAATAAATAAACACTGCTAAAAACGTTTTTTAAAGTAAAAAAAAAACATTAAAAAAATCATCTCTGAAACAAAGTATAAAAAGAGACAGCTTTTAACAAACACAGGATATATTTTACGGGAGGACGCAAAAATATTAGTATCGCTTAACTTAAGCCATTGATTTGCGCTTGTCTCGTTTTGTTTTCTCTGGATTTTTTGCAGCAGAGGACTACTAACGAGTTAATCTGCTTCGATCAGCTGAATTTTCCACCAGGTCCAGCATGACCAAATCGATGAAACCCGTGTACACCCAACAGAAACTGTAATGTATAGTTTTTAAATAAATAATTTATATTAGCTCTTGTAGAACCTACGATCGAACACTTAATTTTTTTCAACAAACTTGTGATATATATATATATATATATATATATATATATATATATATATATATATATATATATATATATATAGTAAGCAATGAAAATATATATGGCAATCAAGCTACACAGAGGCTCCCGTGTTTCATCCCCGGGGGGAATCGTCAGGCTAAATACATGGAGTTATTTTTGTCAGGTGTTTTTATATACATGGCTTGCTAGTTAACCAATCAGATTCTTTGTTGTTCCCTCAGCCAATCGTTCGGCTTCCCTCGAACAAAGGCTTTGTTGGTGACGCTCCTATTTTTTGTTAACAATGGATTTTTCATATATCCTGTTTCCTTTGTTTTGTCAATACAGTGGGCGAATTTATTTTAACACGTGGTTTCTTGTATTTCTATTTTAGGTTTTAAATTTTAACTAATTCAACTAATTCAAATAACAAGAAATACTACGTGGGTATGACATCCCTAGACTTTAAGACCAGATACTATGACCATAAAAGCACATTTAAAAACAAAGAACGTCGAACTAAAACAGTACTAGCTAACCATTATTGGGAGCTCAAAGAAAATTGACACTCACCAATAATTGAATGGAAAATAGTAAGACAGGCCAGTACATGTAGAAACTTAGACGACCCGTGTAGATTATGCCTGAATGAAAAATATGAAATCCTAAATTTTAAAGATCCCCGAAACCTATTAAACTCTAGAAGTGAAATAGCAAACAGCTGTTTACACAGAAATAAATTTACCTATGGATGATATACAATAAATAAAATAAATAAATAAATAAATAAATAAAAATAAATAAATAAATAAATAAATACAAAACTGAATTAGTTAAAATTAAAAACCTAAAATAGAAATACAAGAAACCACGTGTTAAAATAAATTCGCCCACTGTATTGACAAAACAAAGGAAACAGGATATAGGAAAATCCATTCTTAACAAAAAAATAAGAGCGTCACCAACAAAGCCTTTGTTCGAGAGAAGCCCAACGATTGACTGAGAGAACAACAAAGAATCTGATTGGTTAACTAGCAAGCCATGTATATAAAAACACCTGACAAAAATAACTCCATGCATTTAGCCTGACGATTCCCCCCGGGGATGAAACACGGGAGCCTCTATGTAGCTTGATTGCTATATATATTTTCATTGCTTACTACCTAGCTCTACTTACGTATCGAGCACTGTTGAAGTAAATACTGAAAACTGACACATAAAAAATTATATCTCCTTATAATATTTTATGTGGATACATGAAGTACTAATATATATATATATATATATATATATATATATATATATATATATATATATATATATATATATATATATATAAAGCAAACCTTATTAAAAATAACAGAATATCTTCTGCTTAATTATTAATTATACCTTTTTTATTTTTTTTATTTTTCTAATGATATTTTTAGAATCAAACAAATTAATGTAAGTCTTATATGTATCACAGATGTTTTCGATTCTTCGACTAATAATCATGTAGCCTAATATTCTCTCTCTCCTTCTCTCTTTAACTCTCTCTCTCTCTCTCTCTCTCTCTCTCTCTATATATATATATATATATATATATATATATATATATATATATATATATATATATATATATATTTATTGTCTGATGTCAGTTTTATATTTATGATCAAAACTTTATATAATTCCTATTTTTTTAAATCTTAATCTTTTATTTTATTTTCAGTCATATTTCAATATGTTATACAATGAAAACATGATATGCAATAAAGTAAATTTTATAAGTACATATACGTTTACGTAAGTAATAGTAATAGAAAATACGGATAGATGTTCAGAGTTGAATAGAAGAACTCATAAAAATACTCATAAAAATACTCATAAAAAGGTACTCATAAAAAAGTACTCATAAAACAGAAATCATGTAAATAAGTACTTAAAAAAGGCACTCATAAATAAGTACTCATTAAAAAGTACTCATAAAACAGTAGTCATTAAACAGTACTCATAAAACGTACTCATAAAAAGTACTCAGAAAAAGTATTCATTAAAAAGTACTAATAAAACAGTACTCATGAAACAATACTCATAAAAAAGTACTCATAAAAAGGTACTCATAATAAAGTACTCATAAATAAGTACTCATTAAAAAGTACTCATAAAACAGTACTCATGAAACAGTACTAATAAAAATGTACACATAAAATAGTACTCATAAAAAGTACTTATAAAAAGTACTTATAAAACAGTACTCATAAAACAGTACGCATAAAAAAGTACTTATAAAAGGTACTTATAAAACAGTACTCATAAAAAAGTACTCATAAAAAAGTACTTATAAAAAGTACTTATAAACAGTACTCATGAAAACGTACTCCTAAAATATACTCATAACAAAGTACTCATACAAAATTACTCATAAAAAGTACTAATAAAAAGTACTCATGAAACAGTACTCATAAAAAGTACTAATAAAAAGTACTCATGAAACAGTACTCATAAAAAAGTACCTATAAAAAGTACTCATAAAACTATACTCATAAATAGTAATCATAAAAAGTATTCATAAAAAGTATTCATAAAAAGTATTCATAAAAAGTATTCATAAAAAGTATTCATAAAAAGTACTCATAAATAGTAATCATAAAAAGTACTCATAAATAGTACTCATAAAACAGTACTCATAAAACAGTATTCATAATAAAGTACTTATAAATGTCACTTTCTGAAATGAATTTATTTAAAATTTTACTGGTTTAGTTGACGGGGCGACAGAATTTGATTTTGCAACAATACATTTTAAAATGGGTGAAAAAAAAATGTAATTTTATTTTAGCGTCATCAGATTAATCAGCAATCACCATCTTTGCTGATCGGACAATCTATTTCCTTTTTCTGAATGATGGAAAATTTCTATTGGATCTATTTGTAAATCTATTACGATAAAAAGGTGAACGAAACTTGAAAATATACAATTAGGGGGAGGGCTAACGTTGAGAACATCACTTAGCAGTTGTGGCAGTCGTGATATGTCGATAATTCTTCTTTTTCCCTGTGGCTGGAATAATGGAAGCAATAAAAAGAACAACAAATAACTCCAATATTTGTCCTTGTATTTTATTAACTTCTGACAGCGATTTACAGCAAGAGCCTCGAGATGAACTGCATCCTTCCGACCAACCACCATAGGATGGTGGAAGCCTCGATAATCGCATCCGATCGCTTGCTTATACTCCTGAACTCCCAACGTGAAATTTTCTATTTAAACATTATTTTTACACACACTAGCATCTAATATTGTTACAATGTTTCAAGAATGCTAATTCAACAATATTTCAACTTAATGTAATCTAATTTAGGAATAATCGAATACATTTTCATTACACATGAATGTTTGGGGGAATCCGATTTATTCATAAAAATAAATACGGAATACTCCACATATTTTTAGATCGATATTAATATCAAAACGATTATATCATTTTAAAATTGCTAATTTACTCTATGCATATGAAATATAGTTTAAATACTATTATTGAAACCATTAAAAAGTAGTCATTGTACATTTCATTTGTAATACATTTTTCAGACCCTGTTTATTATAAATACCGAGGGAATAACATCATTTTTTGATTTAAAAAATAATTTTAAAGATTTATAACAAACCATTTGATGAATATACTTATGTCAACAAACATTAATACGTACTAATTTTTAAATAGAACCAAGCACCCATATTGGAGCTCAAAATGAAAGCCCACCTTCGATTGACCGATCAATCACAAGAAAGCAAAAAATACGACAGCCATTGCGATTAGGTAGTAAATCACCAGACTCGTAACCAGTAAAATTTCTCACTAAAAGATAAAGTGTCGTTCAATAGAAGACGGTTGGTCTATCTGAAAGAGGGTCCGTCCATTCTACACCACCGAGCGGAGTCTCATGACCACAAACGAATGTGGCATTTCGTTCTAATTTTCAAGAGTCTCTGCTATCTATTTGGCCTACTACGAAGAATGCATAATAGAGGAAGAAGTCTTGGAGGCGCTGAAACAGTTCGGGCTGGATTAGTTTTATAGGATCGATGGTTTGCCCTCCGAGGTGCATTAAAGGCTATCGTCCATATTTATTTTTTGCTGGCTGTTACCTTTAACTCCTGGTTTAAAAACAGGTGTATTTCCCAGTATTTTACCAGGGACATTATCAAATTGCTTTGCAAGAACAAAGATGGTCGGAATGGGATACGTAATGTCACGCCCTTAACTGGAAACTCACTACGTAAATAATAATTTTTGAAAAAATAAAAAAAAGAATATTGAGCGATCGGGTTTGAAATGATAGAGAAAAAAACGAACAAAAGTGACTTTGAATATAAACAAAAACGCGCGCATTCGCGTGTCACAAGGTTTGCAAGATTGGGAGAGGAGGCAAGTATAGAGTATTTAAGCTGCCGGTTTCTTTCTCTCTGTCTTTCTGAACGTTACCGAGCAGACGAAATGGAAACTATGCTATGTTCTGCCTTGGTTGACTGCTCGGTTGTTGATTTTCTTTCTTTTTCCTTCTCACTCGCTGGGACCTGACTTAGTAAAAGAGTAGTATGCGGATGAGAAGGCGAGCGTGTGGTTGTGTGAGGAGGAATAGAAGGGAAAGAAACAAAAAATGAAATTGGAAGAGAAGCAGACGACATTTTTTAGCGCGGAATTTTAGTACAGTGGCGTTTGGGTTTTGAGACTGGAAGGTAATAGAAAGGAAGATAGGAGAAAAAAGATTATTTAATAAGGAAAAGGGACAGTTAAGAAAAGAAATGATGTCCCGTGTGATGAAAAGAGAACTCTTCTATCCCCTTCTACGCTTCGGAAGTGAATTACTTCCCTTTGTCACTTTTTCTTTTTTAGTCAGCCATTGTTTCTCGTAGAGACTAGATCCCTGCGTAGATCTTTGTCGAATAAAGCTTCTTCAAGCAAATAGAATAGAATGAGTTTAAGAAGACTGATTCTTAAACTCATTCTATTCTATCCTTTTTGACTAACTCATTACATCCCGTCAGAAGAAAAGGTATGTAAACAGCTGTGAATAAGGACAGTGAACTGTTTATGAATATAAATATGTTTTAAATGTTACGAGCGATGTCCGATATTCATGGAAAGAAAAAAAACATTCATTCGTATTTTTATTCAATTCTATTCGTTGCATTTTAGCATTAAATTACTTATCATTAATCATATTCATGTGTTCGTATTTCTTTTCCCAATTTTCTTATCTCATGTGTTTACTGTAGACATCATTACAGAATTCAGGGAACATACCCCTCAAGCCATATTCCGACAAAAATATAAATTTTTAATTGTGATCAGTATAACAGCAATCACAAACTCAGAGAGCCAAAATTGGGCCAAAATTGTATGCAAACCCCGGCGCGCTGATGTAGATAAATGGATTGAGGTCTAAAATTTTTAGTCTGTCCAGTTCCTTTCGTCAGGGATGTCCGCTTTCACTGATGTTTTATGTGTTTGCGTTTGAACCCTTTCGGCTTTACAAAGGATTAATATGACATATGTTTAAACCACGTTAATGTACTCCCTCTATGTCAACGACCTGACCTTTACCGTGTTTGTAACTTTAGACATTTCTATTTGTATTTAGTGGAGAAGAGATGGAGGTGGAGGGGGTGTCTTTTACAAATAACTGGGTGAAAAGGCCAGGGTTAAACAGGATACGAAAAGGATTCTGTTAAATGTAGACTCGGAACCTTTTTGATATTGGAAGATATGACGTCTTTAGACATTTGATCCCATGTTTAATGGAATAATGCAAGATATTTTTAGAAAATGAGTTCTGACGGATTTGACTAAATTTAAGGAGGGGATTATTTCACTTGCATTGTTCTATCGATCATTAAAGAAATATAGTAAACCTAAGTTATGGTTACACTTGAGAGAATCATTAAAACACAACAAAATACTTAGAAGAAATGACACAAATAATGGTATTAACAGAAATGGAACCACTAACAACTGTAATTGTCAAAGACAAGATGAATGTCCATTACAGAACAATTGCATTACATCCTCAGTAATATACTGCTCACAAATTTACACAGCGGAAAACCCAGAAGAAAGGAAGTTCTATATAGGAAGGACGTCAAAAAGTTTTTAAGATAGGTTTTACGTACACACATTATCATTTAGACAGAAAAAATGCAGTAACACATCGTTGTCCCAATATTTCTGGGAATTAATCAGTGATAAAAAATGCAATAATTAGATGGAGCATAATCAGAAAAACCAGGACATGTAGGTCACTTAAGTCACCATGTTTATTATTCCTTGGTGAGAAACTGGAAATTGTAAGGGTTAAAGACAATGAAAAATTACTTAACATTAGACAAGAAACGAATCTGAATTGCAGACATTTCAAGGAATATACACTAAGCAGATTTTGACATTACAGACATTGCTGTCCACTGATAGCTGAAATTACGGGTGAATTTATTTACGATTGGCTAAGAGAACAACAAAGAATATGATTGGTTAACTAGCCAGCCGGTGTATATAAAAACACCCGGCAAAAATAACTCCATGCATTTTAGCCTGAGATTCCCCCCGGGGATGAAACACGGGAACCTCTGTGTAGCTTAATTGCCATAAATATATTTTCATAGCTTACTATATATATATATGTGTGTGTGTGTGTGTGTGCGTGTGTGTGTGTGTGTGTATATAGAGAGAGACAGACAGCGAGATAGTTGTATGTGAATATGTGTGTACATATGTATGTACGTAGGAATTTATGTATATATTGAAAGGTTTTATATATGGGTCGGTTTTGGAAGGAACTCGCTGACTATAAGAGTATTTGACTTAACACGTATACTAGGAATATGTAGAGGACAATATCAAGTAAGTAATAAAAGATATATGAAGTTCATAAATATGGTTAGAACTTTAAGGGAAAGGAATAAACGCTGATGTGTAATTGGATATGAATCCTGCTCATTTAGTTATGCACTCATCCCCTTCCCATCCCCTGAAATAGGGAAGTAAGATCCTCATTTCATTTTATTTCTTCTAAAGGTCTGAAGACGTTCGGCTCTTGCAATAGGGGTTCAGCTGAAACATGTATGCACATATGTTAGTAAAAATGTTTGTATAAATAAAAATGTATACTAAAAACCAGCTCTACTTGTTATTGAGCACTTTTTATAAACACGACAGTTTCATTGGCTTAACATCTATAGAAAAAATATAATACACGTACTATATATATATATATATATATATATATATATATATATATATATATATATATATATATATATCAGAAACCAGATGATTGAAAACGCCGACTGTCGTCTAGAGACTGTTGAGTTCCGCTCCCGGCTTTAGGCAATTGTTTGTCACACCGACAGCGAAACAGTCTGTCTGTGGATGACTAAATATACCCATGGTAAGTAAAATCTCCAACTGGCACTAGCGTATAACGAAATGCTATTTGTGTAATTAAATGGTGTTTTCGTCATTTGACAGCGTTTATGATTGTGATTTCGTTAGTTCAAGATGATGGCTAACTGGGTAGAAGCGCCGACCGTCGAGTTTCGATCTCGGCTTGGGGCAGTTGTTTGTCTAACCGCACTGAAGATACAGCAAAACAGGCTCTGGATGACTATATATATATATATATATATATATATATATATATATATATATATATATATATATATATATATATGTGTGTGTGTGTGTGTGTGTGTGTGTGTGTGTGTGTGTGTGAACGTGAAAGAAGTAGCGCCTTTCCGATTAGAGAAAAAAACCATCTCAATACAAAATATTTAATAGCCCGACTTATCACCAAATTCCTATAAACTAAAAACCTACACAGTTTTCGAAGCAAACGGTGTGCTATCCGAATTCTGTCGCATTCTTTTCGGAGTTATAAATGAGGCAGCAGCCTTTCAAGTCAAGACTCCATTATCAACACAACGATATGCAACCGAACAAAAGCTGAACATTACGAGCATTTGAAAAGATTCCTAGAAATTGCTATCCGCTTCAACTCTACATTTAATCAGAAAAAAAATGTATATTCTGCCAAAGTATGTAAATATTTTGAGTTAGTGTTGATTAGCACACTTACCTGGCGCAGCTTGATTAGGTGTGTTCGTACCAGTCGGGGATACGTCATCGACACCAATCCGACAGTGACTTTGTTGCTGTCGAACTGAGGTATGGTTCTGTTCAGTTTCAGAGGCCCACCCTCCCAGGCTTTACCTTTTCTTTGAGAAGGGGTTAGTCTATTTCTAATCGCCCGAGGAGCCCCTATCGAAGAATTCAATCATTTTTGTAGGCCAGAGTGCGCTTTTCAAAACCAAACCTGACCTTATGTCAAACCTCCTGGAGATAAGGTAAATAAAATACTAGTGTTGACCTAGAACTTTTACAGACACTTTTGAAGTGCAAGAGGAATCTAAACAATTACACTTAAAGGGGTGTTAGAATCCTAAAAAGATCTCTCTGTTGGAGTCTCTGTAATCGCAGGTGAATGACTGGCGTCCGGTAGAATACTCCATCCTCAGAAAAAACAAAGAGAAAAGAAAATTGAAAAAAGAGCGAGAGAAACAACTGGTTTGTTCTCACATTACTCAGTGGGTGTCCGCTCAGTATATTTAGAAGTTACTACCCTTGAACTATATATCTCCCCTAAATTATTCTGAATACTGAACTTCAATTATAAAGTACAAAAAAGACTTGATCTACACATGGGCGAGATTCGAAACGAAGCTTACCCTCTTTTCTGGCTGTGAGTTTGCTAGAAAACTTCTCACACTGCTGCAAGGAAAGTGGGCTCCCTCTACCGTGCTAGAAAACTTCTCACACTGCTGCAAGGAAAGTGGGCTCCCTCTACCGTGCTAGAAAACTTCTCACACCTGCTACTATTCTATAACTCTAGAAAGCCACCATCCGCCTATGCATGGAGTATTGTTGTCAAATTTGAGTTGGCGCACCATCCACTAATCTCTCCTTCTTAGACAGAGTCCAAAAAAAAGTCGCTAATCTAATAGGTCGCTCATTATCTACTACGCTCCATCGCCGCAATGTTGTATTCCTGTGCTTGTTTTACACGTACTTCAATGAAATGTGCTCCGATGAACTGACTAAATACACCCGACCAACTCAACAGTCAGCTAAAGCCCATCCATTCACCGTGGAGATCCCCAGATGCCGGAGGGCTTTCTATTCTAATATCTTCTCTCCTCGAGCTGCTAGCTTTTGGAACTCCCTCCTTGCTCCCTGTTTCCCTGACTCTACCGACATGCAGAAATGTAAGTGTAATGTGAACAAATATTTCGCTGCACAACTCTCAACTTAGGATTGTCTCCTATAATTTCGGGCCCCTAATCAACAGTAGCCCCTTACGTCTTGATAGCAATGTGCCTTGTCTGGGGTGAATTCAAGTTTTTAAAAACTGTTTTGCAAGGCTGCACATTGTTAAATGGTTGTCACGACTTTGTCGTGTGTACTGCCATGTACTATTTACGAGTTGCAACTATTGATCACAGATATTTAACCATAGTTAGTTTAGATTTTTCGGCACGGCCATTTTCTACTGGTCGCAGAATTCATCTCAGAATAATTCTCAGGCCATGCCAAAGTAAGTTAGCATGATGACTCCATAAGGTATACTAAATATATCTGATCAACCAGTCACTTCAAAATCTGAGATGGCGGCCATTTTTCAAGATGTCCGCCTTCAGGAGTTTGCGATAACGATATTCCTTATAAAATGATATCTGTTCAACCAATTGTAGTGATCTTAGTGTCAAATTATATGGTTTGGGGCATGCTGAATTCATTTATGACACTCTAGAAAGCATTTGAGTACCACTAACATGACTATTAATAAAATGAACAAAACATTACAACATCAAAACACATTTTATTAACAACATATCACATACTTAATTAATGGACTGAATGATTATAGAGTCTAACTGACTGAATTAGTTCAACATCAACATGACATTAACGCTGAAAGAATAATACACAGATTATTCACAATCTTTTGTCAAATATTCAACAATTGATCTCTGTTCACTACGACACTACTGGTTACAAACACAGCTGCACAGAACGGTACAAGAAGTCCGGGTGGAAACATTTGCACCTTTTGAGACAGTTTTTCTTTCAGCCGCATTTGGTTAATTCCTGGCAGCATTCAACTATTGGTGGAAGGGTTATCCAATGTATTTTCCACGCCTCTTCACTTTGAATCCAACCCCAGTCAGCAGGGGTGCTGGTTTCTGGATTTGAGCCAGTCGCCTGACTCCACCCTGGTAGGCCGCAGCTCTGGTTGGTGGAATCGCATCGTAAGTGTTCTGCTTGCGGACAAAGAGATCCAGTTGCACTAGAGTGATCGTTCATTAGGACAACGAAGTTCTCCAGTTTCTGAAGGTCATCATCTTAAGCTTCTTGCGGACAGTTGCTGAGTTTCTTGAAGGTTTCGGTAACATCCTCACATACATTCCATGTCTGCCATGCAGATTTTTTTATTTTATTTTGCCACAGAAACCAAAGACCATATCACATCTCGTGAAAACATGGAAAACCAGGATACTGGCGACTTTCTCCGGCTTTATTGAAGAAATCATCTTGTGAACAGGAATTCACCGAGCACTCGCTCCTTATCCAAACACTATCCACAACATTTTTAGCCCAAGCTCTTGTAGGGAAGGTATGGTCGACACTACTATAACGACGGCATCAGTGTACTTTGCTTTAATGTTAACGGATTTGCTACTTTGCGACGTTGCATCCCTGGCATGTACAAACACTCTGGTGTCAGCCTCCTCATGGGAACACGAAGCCACAGCATCCAGGGACCTGACTTTGTTTCTGATTGCATTATCTCCCCTTGTCATGATGATGGTGCTTGTTGTGTCAGCATCACACATTTTGTCTACGAGGAAATTAAATAGTTCTGTCTTATTGCTATCATCTCGCAGAAAGCTTCTCCGGTTTTGAGGCGTCTTGGTAGTTTCTGTTACTCTTCGTGTTATCCATCGTTTTGGTTTCAGACTTTAGGCTTAATTTCTTGTATACATCAAATACAACGTCCACCCTTCCGTATTTGACGGCATAGAACTTCACCTTCGGCAAGATATCTTCTTTAGCATAATCCTCAAATTACTTTGAGCTCCGTGGATGTGTGGCATTGATGACAGCTGAACCATCAATGATGATGGCATCTTCTTCTGGTTCTCTTTCTGGTAGAGTCTGCCCAGAATTTCAGTCAGCTGTGACTTTTAGCATGTATGGAGTTTACTGTTCTCACTCAGTGAAGCAGGAGCTGCTTGGTTTTCATGCTTGAAGAAGTCTTCCAAATTAAACTGTCTGACCTGACAGGAGATGAATAGTCTGGAAAACAGCTGTCACTCCTCTTTCATGACCTTTTCATTGGAATTACTGGAAAACTTGTCATATTTGAAGAAGGCAACTTTTTCTTCTTTATGGGGTGGTAGAATGAGCTTGTATCGTCACTCTCCAGACCATACACATGACTTGAATTTGGTGTGTTCCAATAAGCTAGCGTTGGATCTGCAATGGTCTTTGTGTCTAGAACCAGTAGATCTGCTATTTCCTCTTAGAAAGGGTTGTCCATCTCCTTCAGGAATCTTTGCAGCACCCCCGATCTTCTCCACGAATGTCCTCTGGGTACTTGCATTTTGGTCGTGATGTTTGGTGGTGTTGAATGCGTCCTTAAGACATGACATTGTCTAATAGCCAGCAACTAGACTCACTTCTGATCCAGCTACCATCCATCTTCTCAGTGCCCCAGGACCCTCTGTCAGTCCAACAACTCAAGGTGAATATAGTGAACTCCATATCTAGCACCATATTCCAAAATTGGGCTGTCACTCCTCTGCCTCTGGTGCCAGTCTTCAAAGGACATACGAGAGTTGCCTAACATCCCGCAATCGCGAGCTTCCTTCATCAGTGTGGACAGGCTGCATGCTGTAATCTGATGGGCAAGTCTTGTCTTCATGACACTTGACACAGTCAGGAATGATTCTGCTGTACCGGATGACGCCACCTTTGCTTCAGCAATAGCACTACATTCTAGGATGATATACAAACTTGTTCTCATTATACTCTTTTAGCCATTGCCACTGGGTTTGCTTAGTAAGAGCAAAGAGTGGATGTTCAGCACTTGGGTTTGTCCTGGTTTTAGAAAATATACTGTGTCTCGAATCTTATCCATACAGTGTTTTATGATGGCAACTGAGTGGGTCTGCTCGCGAATCAAAGGCATCAGTGAGGTAATAGTCACTTGAAATGGCTTGCTCCTGCTCTGTGCCACGATACATTTATCCCATCACCAATGGTCTTAGTTAGCGATATATCCTCCAACCATATGTAATCTTCCTTCATATGTGACTTGATAGACTCCGGTGTTGGAAACATATGGCTTCTAACTGTAGGAGGATTAGGATTTTTTGTTATGTAAGTTGGTCGAACGCTTGTGTAATTCTCAGGAAGCTCTGTGACTTTCTTCACCCTCTGATTGAGTTTCTGTGGTTTGCGTTGTTCGCCAGGATATTCAGAGCTTGGGTGCTGAAACAGGACATACTAGTGCCATGTAAGGAAGAGTGAGTTGTAGTTGCAAACGGGTTGTGGTCAATGTTGTCCACTGCTGAAGTCATGAACACATGCTTCTTGAGGACTGATGGGCAAAAGACTCTATCTTCAGCGTACTGTTCCAATACAGCCTCTCATATCTCCTGCACTGAGATTTCAAGATCGTAAGGCACGCTGATTCCATTCTCATCGAGTATCTCAGCGAGTTACTTCGTCCTTGTTTTGGCAAAGACAAACATGCCAAAATATACAGCAAATGGCGTCTCCCGGTCTTTGGAATGTCTGTGAAATTGTATTTTTTCTTAGTTCTCACGAAACAGTTGTACTGCCAGGTCATATTTTATATTCAATGTTGGAGTTGCGACTTAATATCAGTCCAATGTCCAATCATGCCTCCAAATTGAAAAAGTAACTCAGGAACAGAATCTTCTTATGTTTCAGCATGTCATTCCATATTATCCCAGCAGTGGATTGCTTCACCATATTGTGCTAGAATTTTTTCCCACGTCCGTCTTAAAGGCCAGAAGAACATCTCGACTGTGACCATAAGTTTCTAGTTCGGGGATATGGAACAGTAGTTGCTCTTTCAGGTGGGTAGCATGCGTGTTAGGAGATTTGATGCCTAGCTGCTCTAGTTTTTTGTTGTACAGGCAACACAAGTCTCCAAGACAGAAAACTGTGGATCTGAACCCTCACTAGCATTTTTCGTCTCAATAATGTACGTCACCAGTTCCGAAAATGCGATCGGATAAATGTTCTTCCCTTCGAGGGTATCTACGACCTTTTTCTGCTTTTGAGCATTCAGAAATGCCCTTTCTCTGTTGTACAGCGCTACCGAGCACGCAGGGTGATATTTCAGTTCCTGTGCGATGAATCGGCGGAACACATGCAGCTTTTTCGAAATAGAAGCTGCACAGGTTGAAGTGAACCATTGGTGAGAATGGGACTTGCTATAGGACTTCCGCATTGAAACATGTGCTGCAAAAGCTAGCGATGAACCAGGAATACTTACTTCAACTCGATATCTGACGGGCATAGAGTGTGTAAGAAGCGATAAATCTAAAATCCGTTAGCCTAAGCCCTTTGGTTTTTGCTGTTCAATTCTTTTAGTAACGATCTTTACCGAATCGCTTACATTTGAATTTGAATTTCGAATATAATTTTCTCTTATTCATTTAGAGTCTAAATGAATAAGAGAAACTTATATTCGAAATAAATTTTAGAGTGTCTCTCAGATTAGCATAGATATCGACTCGCGGTGTATTCATGTGTTACTCACAAATATATGTACTAATTACAAAACAATTTATGCACATATTTCCGCATAGACTTTCTAAGTCAAGTAAACTCCACCACAAATCCGTACAGGTTTATAAGAGCTTTAATTATCACCATGATCGAAATGTAAACAGAATGGCGTAGAAGCACAGAAGAAAGTGGATGATGACCAATGAGAATAATTAACACTTTTGGCATTCTTATTGATTTCACAGTAAAACACACTTCGATTTGGATGAGATGTGCAGGAGTCATAATTATTAGAAAAATAAATTATGAATAGCATTCCACGTCTTCCAATTTTGTAACTTTCTTTAATTTTATCATTTTGGAGTAAAATGTTCAAGAAGCAGTCCGTATTAGCTAGACTAAACTTTGAAGGCTGCTCTTTGACTAATCGATAAGCATATTTATTGATTAGTAATTGGAATTGGTCTATCGATCTATCGGTGCTAAACGTAAAGATCTAGCTTTCAATCTAGAAATAAATGAGGTAATATAATTCATTTACACTTCGGAAAAGAAGAAAAGCTCGGTCGTGGCGTGTTGGCAAACGGTTATGAATGTTCAAGGGTGAATCGCGCAGTCAATTAAGCGCACGGCGAGATATTTTCATGTTGGCTGCGTGACAATTGGGGCCATTTTGGGGTAAATTACTGAATAGAGGATAAGCTGAGCCAAGAAATATTATATTTATTTCTATTACAATTTATGATTTTATTTTAGACAAAATTATTCTGTCGGAAATTCTAAGGCAGCCATAATGGATAGATGTGAAAAGAATGCTGCGTTGGAGGCAATGCATTGAGTAGTTTATCTTATTAATCTCTTTTATCTTCCAAGCTAAGTAAAATTAGGATTCACTTCTGTCTCCTTCGCCCTCGCGCCCTCCCCTTATATATATATATATATATATATATATATATATATATATATATATATATATATATATATATATATATAATAATAATGGTAATAATCCAGGTGAAAAATATCCACAGGGTGGTAATCCAGAGAATTTTAACCGGGTTTATAAAAAGTGCTCAATATCAAAATAGAGCTTTATATATGATAATTTTATTTACACAGACATGTACAAAATCTGCGACACTGGCATGTCGATATTATCGATCAACAGTTACTATAAAATACCAAATATGATCTGAGGTTAAGATCGGATTCTAACTCTGCCTGATGAGATCTCAGTTTATAGTAACTGCTGATCGATAACATCGACATGCCAGTGTCGCAATTTTGAACATGTCTGTGTAAATAAAATTATCATATATATATATATATATATATATATATATATATATATATATATATATATATATATAAGAGTTTATAACTAAGAATTAACTTTTAGAGAATTAGACCTATTGTGAGGTGAGGAAAGCTCAATATACTAGATAGATCAAAAATATGATGAGTCAATGAAAAAAAGTTAGACCTGCAAATGGAAGCAAATCAATATCTTCAGTTGTTCAGAACAAGGAGCATTTAGTAAATAAATATATTTTTCATTGACTCATGATATATATATATATATATATATATATATATATATATATATATATATATATGTGTGTGTGTGTGTGTGTGTGTGTGTGTGTGTGTGTGTGTGTGTGTGTGTGTGTGTGTGTTGTGAAGTAGTCCAACCGTGAAAAGAAGAAGTCAAGTCGAGGTTGGGTTAAGATAACAAGTGTATTAACATAAAAGGTACAAAGGTAAGGAAACTGACTGGCACTCTGCTAGACAGTTACAATACTGTCCTTTTCCTCCCTGGTGATTGTCTACTCGCACTATTTATAGTGAGAACCGGTGTAGATTCTCTTCCGTTAGAACGGGCGGTGTAACAATATATATATATATATATATATATATATATATATGTATATATATATATATATATATATATATATATATATATATATATATATATATATATATATATATATATATATATATATATATGATAAAGGAATAATCAGAGTAATATGACGTGATGGGAAATGAAAAAGGAAAAACCAAGAGATAGTTTTTATATATTCATCAACGTTTCGTCTTTATTGTAAGACTTCTTCAATTTATCATGCTGGGGAAGTCTTACAATAAAGACGAAACGTTGATGAATATATAAAAACTATCTCTTGGTTTTTCCTTTTTCATTTCCCATCACGTCATATTACTCTGATCCTACCTTTCTCATATATATATATATATATATATATATATATATATATATATATATATATATATATATATATATATATATATATAATGAAATGAATTATCGGAATAAAAATTGGAAAAAGAACAATATTTATTCTCATCATTCATTTCATTTTATTATTATTCTATCTCGTATATTGAGCGTTGTCTTTTCTTGATAGGATTATTTTAAAGATAATATTTTATCTTTATCATTACACCATTTTATATATATATATATATATATATATATATATATATATATATATATATATATATATATATATATATATATATATATATATTCCTTGTAAGTCTGTTGTTCATATGAGTTAATCCCATATACCTACTGCACTTGGGTAACAAAAATGTTTGTATGAATAAAAATTATGCTATATATATATATATATATATATATATATATATATATATATATATATATATATATATATATATATATTATTATTATTATTATTATTATTATTATTATTATTAATAGTCAGACATTCAATGCTCAATGGGTGTTAATGTTTTAACATCAGAGAATGTATATCAAAAATAGAAGGTGTGATTCCAGTAACTATGCCTTAATTCACCTTTTAAAAAAACCCAGATACTTGACGGGTAGTTTCGTCAACACATGGACAACCATAATATAGAGTTATATATCTTGGATTTTTCATAAGTGCGACTCTTCATAAGGAAAATCCAAAAAACTATGTCCAAAACACCAGTTAATAAAATCTAAAATAACAACACTCACTTTGTTAAAGCATTTATGTATGCGGGTGAAAACCAGGAACATAAGATTCTGTTTATTCTTCCGACGCTATATTTAATAGTAACAAAGCTAGCAAAAGATATGTATATTTTACTTAAATATCATATCGCAAAAAACGTAGATAATTAATAGAATTATAAAAAAAATAGTAAAATAGAAGTAAAATAAAATATAAACAAATTAACAAAAGAAAAGGGCGAAGAAAGGAAGAAAGAGGAAAAATGGAATTAATAAGAATACGAAAAAATACGTTAAAATACAATCAAATTTAAAAATACAATTAGAAGAATGCAAGAGTTAGTTCTCTTTATTTAGCTTTCAGATTATATGTATGCAAGGGTTAATTTCCATTTCAATTTTCTTTCATAATTATTTAAAATTATATTATACAATATGAATACCTAATTCAATTATAGAATTTAATAATTTAAAATGTTCACTTAATAAAAACCTAAAAAAGCAAAGGTTCACAAATGTCATTCTACTATCCTTAATGCGTAGGTTAAATATTTATTATTAAAACAATTATGATGATGAGAAGTATTAGTATTCTTCTTCTTCAATATTTTACTCTCTATGCTCACAAAAAATGTTCGTATTAAAAAACACCAACAATTTATTTGGCACAGACCGGATGCAACAGTTCGATCTATGCTCACAAAAAGATTGGTTCTTTTATTTCAAAATTCACAAATTTACTGTAAAGATATTTTGATATACTTATTCAATATATACTTAAAAATCAATCCAAGAACATGTGCAAATATATAATTTATAACTTATAAATTCATTCACCATTGTTGTGGACTTGTAAGCGGTCCGGAAAGAAGACACGAACTCGGGATTAAGTGAAACAAAGTATAAATACAGCATATAAAAAAGTGGTTGAACGTCTGTCGTACTGCCAGTATTAGACTTGGGTAGTTCCAGGTATTTAATTGCTTCCCACCGCAACAATATGTGACACAAGGTCGGAAGGTGGGGGAAGAGTCAAGCCAGCGCCCCTAGCAAAAATAGCCTGGGCAGCCCTGTCGGCATTCCATGGTCAAGGCGCCTCAGGCAGTAAACAATATACTTACTCCTCCTCAAATAGGGAAGACAAGGCCTGGGATGATGCACCTCCTAAGGAAACCCAGGACAGTATACCTCAGCCCGACAGATAAAAGGCCACCGAAATTGACCAGTTCCTACCGGACTGGTTGTCAAGAACGAATCCTCGACTGGTATTACTCCATCCCGAAGTCCTCAATCAACCGAAGTTAATGAGAGACACGTGTTCCCGATATTTCTAGTGACGCGGAAGGGTTCATCTAGTCCGTAAAGGTAGGTACCGAACCCTATCCCAAACATTACCTCCACAGGAGTCTCAGTATCGTTTTCTATTTGAATTGATAACGACAAGATCCGGAGACTTCCGTTTCCTTTTAGATTGTCGCTGTTCTGTGGCTGCTTGTGGTATATGCATGTCGAAAATGTCGTATATGGTATCCATAATTTCTTCTGCCTGGGGAGTGCTGTCGGTGTCATCCGACATTCTGTCCTAATTTGATTTAGGTGTCTCTTATAAAATAATTGAGGACCTTGGATTATGTAAACCATATTTCCAATTCTCTTTTCTATCGTACCAAGTTCCCAGAAAGATGTGTTATTTCTAAACATCTTGAAAAATAGTTTTTCCCTTAGGATGTACCGTTTTTTGTGGTACAATAGAGATTCATCCTTGTTTGGTTTGTTTTGGCAGCAATTTGTCTAAAACCGATCTTATCGTACGCGCAAACATTATTTCTACAGGAGATAATGAGGATGGTTTGTTAAGCATCGCTAATATCGATTTTTGATAAGAATTTGCCTCCATTTAGATTTGTAAAAACTTCTTCTGGGCTTGGAAGTGGATAATGGTACTTTTTTTCTAACGAGGCGAAAGGCACCTTCCTTTCTTTTTAAATACAGGTTGAATGTCTCTTTCAGTCCAAATTTTGATGACATATTTTTACATCGACGTAGACCGCCAGAAACAACTTTGGGAAAGATTTTTTCAATTACTTCTTTAGTTTTTCTGACTCGGTTGTCAGATTTTCTATTTTCTGACAAAAAATGTTGATTGGAAAATCCTATAGATTGAACTGTTCCATCCAGTCTGTGCCAAATAAATTGTTGATATTTTTTAATACGAACATTCTCAAGTTTTTGGTAGTTCCGTTTAACGTAACATTGGTAATAATTTCACCCTCGAATTTAATTTTTCACCAGTCACCGTTCTGGCTATTTTGTTGGTTTTTAGCATGGTTGGTTTCCATGTATGCAGGTTTATTATCGACACGTCTGAACCAGAGTTTAGTTGTAACTTGATATTTATACGTAGAATTTGGTATATTCAGACTACTGTTCTCATCTTGTGTGCTTTTATCACAACGTTTCGGCCGATGTAACCTCCGACCTTCTTCTGGTGTACTTTGTCGAACTCGGAAATCTTTCTGTAGTACTCAAGAATCTGGACAGAATTTCGAACAGAACTTTTTATTAAATCAACGGGGGTAAAATTTCACCGCACCATCCACGATTCTAGCATTTCTATTCTGAAATTCTGGCTGCATGTTATTTACACGTAATTCAATAAATACATGCTCTAGTTCTATCTGCCATGACGCAGTGGATATAGTACTAAGTAAAATTCAGTTCTAAGTTAAAGTCATTTGAAGGTTGAAGGTTCAATCCTCAGTGAGGGCGATACAAAGAATTGCGACTTACTGAAGACTTTTTTCCAGTCATGGCAGGTGGAACGAGAGCATGCTACCCTCGTTGATTTAATAAAGGGTTCCGTTCGAAATTCCGTTCAGATTCCCGAATTCGACAGAAAGATTCCCGAGTTCGACAAAGTACACCTGAAAAAGATCGGAGGTTATCGGCCGAAACGTTGTGATAAAAACACCCAAGATGAGAACAGTAGTCCGAATATACTAAATTCTACGAATTATCAACCCGCATCTCAAAAATTCTGAAGCTTGATATTTATATTCAGTATTTCTACCTGTACATAGTTTCTCATATGCCGTTTGTTTTTATGGATCGGACCCGATTTTTATTTCCTCTATTCGTTCTGCAATGTGAACTATTGTGTTTTATTTTATTACAAGTTATACAGGTTTTAAAACGGTATGGGTAATTCAGCGTAAACAGGGGCAAGGCGGGAATTTTTCCTGTTTTTTATTGGGTTGTTTTTGTAGGAGTATGAAAACAATATATCTTTTTGGTTTGGCTTGTTTTTGAAGTAGAGTTGAAATGTGATTACTGACATATCTTTCTTATGTGAGCAATGTGTTTAGAATCTTGTTTCACATTTAAAAATCTCCGGAAGTCTTAAATTTTCTAACTTTTTTAGAACTCTACATCTGATTTCTGCGTCTTAGACTGATACAAGTCATTGCAGGAAGATTACACATTTAAAGTTATATGCGCTACGTTAAGCTAGTTTGAAATCGTCACAGTGTTTATTAACAATTGATGCGAAAGTCGAGTAGTCTTCGCTGTCTTTTCTGATAAATTTCATGCACTTCCACCTTCTGTGGAACAGGGAAGTTTTAGGACTAAATAATTCTGTTAAATTTTAAAGCTTCAGAACAAGTCAAGTCGCTGTTTTTTCGGTGTAAAATATAGTCCATGAATTTGGTTTGTTCGGTATTTCCTAATTTTCGGAGTAGTAGGAGAATTATTTTTAAAGTCTGCCTAATTTTTACAATCTATTTCGTTTAGATTCTCATAACTACTGAAATATGAAACGAAGGTTTTATCCTCGTCTGGGAAATAAGTGAAATTGTAAATTGCACTCCAAACAGCATTTTGACAAAAAGCATTTTCGTTCTCGGTATTTTGACCCTATTCGACATTGTTTGTAGTAATTCTTAAAACTTTTTCTGTCTTTCTTAGATTTTTTAATTTTGTTCCAGTAGTCTTTCTTCAGTTTTTTGTTGTTTTTCTTGCTGTCTTTATTCGATTTTTTATCTTGTTCCAATAGTGTGTATTCGTTTATTTTGTTGTTCCAGTAGAGGTTTTTTGAAATTTTTCCTAGTTTTTTAGTTGTTGCATTTGGTATTTAACAAGTTCGTCCATAGTTGATTTGAAATATTCAATGTTTAGATGTGTCTTTATAGAATACGGCTTATCGAAGTTTATTTTATTTTATATTACGCTGCTAACGTAATATTAGTTGTAAAAGAGAAAAAGAAAAAAGTATAAAACCTTTTTGTCGACAAAAAATCGACTTTTAGTAAGTTTTTCACGTAACAGTAGTTTTCACGGTTAGCACTTTAGTCAACAGTAAAAATAAAGTTTGTAAATTTTGGCGGTCGTACTTCTTTTTTTTTGAGAGTGAAAAAACTAATACATTTTTTTTGTTGTTAAAAATAAACACGGTGCTAAAATAGAAATAATGAAATCACTGACGTTTCTTTTTAAGAGCAAATGATTTGGTTTCTTCGTAAGAAACAAGAAAAGAGAGAAATCACTTTGGCTATAATAATCCAGCTTACGAGTCTTTTTCTCTTGGTCCGCCGATAAAGCGTGTTTTTAGAACTTTAAAGGTTCTGAAATAAAAGTCGTTTAATGTTCTTTGTCACCAGTTATGTAGAACTGTAAGAAGCCTAGAAAGAAGATACGAACTCGGGAGTAAGTGAAACAAAGTATATTGAAAACAGTATAAATACAGCATAGATTTTGTATATGAAACTAGAATTTATAGATTTTGTATATGAAATTAGAATTTATAGATTTTGTATATGAAACTAGAATTTATAGATTTTGTATATGAGAACTAGAATTTATAGATTTTGTATCTGAAACAAGAAATTATAGATTTTGTATATGAAACTAGAATTTATATAGTTTGTATATGAAACTAGAATTTATATATTTTGTATATGAAACTAAAAGTTATAAATTTTGTATATGAAACTAGAATTTATAGATTTTGTATATGAAACTAGAATTTATAGATTTTTTTATATGAAACAAGAAATTATAGATTTTGTATATGAAATTAGAATGTATAGATTTTGCATATGAAACTAGAATTTATAGATTTTGTATATGAAACTAGAATTTATAGATTTTGTATATGAAACTAGAATTTATAGATTTTGTATATGAAACTAGAATTTAAAGATTTTGTATATGAAACTAGAAGTTATAGATTTTGTATATGAAACTAGAATTTATAGATTTTGTATATGAAAACTAGAAGTTATAGATTTTGTATATGAAACTAGAATTTAAAGATTTTGTATATGAAACTAGAAGTTAGAGATTTTGTATATAAAACTAGAATTTATAGATTTTGTATATGAAACTAGAATTTATAGATTTTGTATATGAAACTAGAATTTATAGATTTTGTATATGAAACTAAGAATTTATAGATTTTGTATACGAAACTAAAATTTATAGATTTTGTATATGAAACTATCATCTATAGATTTTGTATATGAAACTATGATTTATAGATTTTGTATAGGAAACTAAGAATTTATAGATTTTGTATATGAAACTAGAATTTATAGATTTTGTATATGAAACTATCATTTATCGATTTTGTATATGAAACTATCATTTATAAATTTTGTATATGAAACTATGATTTATAGATTTTGTATAGGAAACTAAGAATTTATAGATTTTATATATGAAACAAGAAATTATAGATTTTATATATGAAACAAGAATTCATAGATTTTGTATATGAAACTAGTAATTTATAGATTTTTCATATAAAACTAGAATTTATAGATTTTGTATATGAAACTAGAATTTATAGATTTTGTATATGAAAGTAGAATGTATAGATTTTGTATATGAAACTAGAATTTATAGATTTGTATATGAAACTAGAATTTATAGATTTTGTATATGAAACTATAATTTATAGATTTTGTATATGAAACTAGAATTTATAGATTTTGTATATGAGAACTAGAATTTATAGATTTTGTATCTGAAACAAGAAATTATAGATTTTGTATATGAAATTAGAATTTATATAGTTTGTATATGAAACTAGAATTTATATATTTTGTATATGAAACTAAAAGTTATATATTTTGTATATGAAACTAGAATTTATAGATTTTGTATATGAAACTATAATTTATAGATTTTGTATATGAAACTATAATTTATAGATTTTGTATATGAAACTAGAATTTATTGATTTTGTATATGAAACTAGAATTTATAGATTTTTTTATATGTAACAAGAAATTATAGATTTTGTATATGAAATTAGAATGTATAGATTTAGCATATGAAACTAGAATTTATAGATTTTGTATATAAAACTAGAATTCATAGATTTTGTATATGAAACTAGAATTTATAGATTTTGTATATGAAACTAGAATTTATAGATTTTGTATATGAAACTAGAAGTTATAGATTTTGTATATAAAACTAGAAGTTATAGATTTTGTATATGAAACTAGAATTTAAAGATTTTGTATATGAAACTAGAAGTTATAGATTTTGTATATGAAACTAGAATTTATAGATTTTGTATATGAAAACTAGAAGTTATAGATTTTGTATATGAAACTAGAATTTAAAGATTTTGTATATGAAACTAGAAGTTATAGATTTTGTATATAAAACTAGAATTTATAGATTTTGTATATGAAACTAGAATTTATATATTTTGTATATGAAACTAAGAATTTATAGATTTTGTATACGAAACTAAAATTTATAGATTTTGTATATGAAACTATCATTTATAGATTTTTTATATGAAACTATGATTTATAGATTTTGTATAGGAAACTAAGAATTTATAGATTTTGTATATGAAACTAGAATTTATAGATTTTGTATATGAAACTATCATTTATAGATTTTGTATATGAAACTATCATTTATAAATTTTGTATATGAAACTATGATTTATAGATTTTGTATAGGAAACTAAGAATTTATAGATTTTATATATGAAACAAGAAATTATAGATTTTATATATGAAAGAAGAATTCATAGATTTTGTATATGAAACTAGTAATTTATAGATTTTTCATATAAAACTAGAATTTATAGATTTTGTATATGAAACTAGAATTTATAGATTTTGTATATGAAAGTAGAATGTATAGATTTTGTATATGAAACTAGAATTTATAGATTTGTATATGAAACTAGAATTTTTAGATTTTGTATATGAAACTATAATTAATAGATTTTGTATATGAAACTAGAATTTATAGATTTTTTTATATGAAACTATTATTTATAGATTTTGTATATGAAACTAGAATTTATAGATTTTGTATATGAAACTAGAATTTATAGATTTTGTATATGAAATTAGAATTTATAAATTTTGTATATGAAACAAAAAATTATAGATTTTGTATATGAAACTATAATTTAGAGATTTTGTATATGAAACTAGAATTTATAGATTTTGTATATGAAACTAGAATTTATAGAGTTTGTATATGAAACAAGAAATTATAGATTTTGTATATGAAACTATAATTTATAGATTTTGTATATGAAACTATAATTTATAGATTTTGTATATGAAATTAGAATTTATAAATTTTGTATATGAAACAAGAAATTATAGATTTTGTATATGAAACTATAATTTATAGATTTTGTATATGAAACTATAATTTATAGATTTTGTATATGAAATTAGAATTTATAGATTTTGTATATGAAACTATAATTTATAGATTTTGTATATGAAACAAGAAATTATAGATTTTGTATATGAAACTAGAATTTATAGATTTTGTATATGAAACTATCATTTATAGATTTTGTATATGAAACTATCATTTATAAATTTTGTATATGAAACTATGATTTATAGATTTTGTATAGGAAACTAAGAATTTATAGATTTTGTATATGAAACAAGAAATTATAGATTTTATATATGAAACAAGAATTCATAGATTTTGTATATGAAACTAGTAATTTATAGATTTTTCATATAAAACTAGAATTTATAGATTTTGTATATGAAACTAGAATTTATAAATTTTGTATATGAAAGTAGAATGTATAGATTTTGTATATGAAACTAGAATTTATAAATTTGTATATGAAACTAGAATTTTTAGATTTTGTATATGAAACTATAATTTATAGATTTTGTATATGAAACTAGAATTTATAGATTTTGTATATGAAACTATAATTTATAGATTTTGTATATGAAATTAGAATTTATAAATTTTGTATATGAAACAAAAAATTATAGATTTTGTATATGAAACTATAATTTAGAGATTTTGTATATGAAACTAGAATTTATAGATTTTGTATATGAAACTAGAATTTATAGAGTTTGTATATGAAACAAGAAATTATAGATTTTGTATATGAAACTAGAATTTATAGATTTTGTATATGAAACTAGAATGTATAGATTTTGTATATGAAACTAGAATTTATAGATTTTGTATATGAAACTAGAATTTATAGATTTTGTATATGAAATTAGAATTTATAAATTTTGTATATGAAACAAAAAATTATAGATTTTGTATATGAAACTATAATTTAGAGATTTTGTATATGAAACTAGAATTTATAGATTTTGTATATGAAACTAGAATTTATAGAGTTTGTATATGAAACAAGAAATTATAGATTTTGTATATGAAACTATAATTTATAGATTTTGTATATGAAACTATAATTTATAGATTTTGTATATGAAATTAGAATTTATAAATTTTGTATATGAAACAAGAAATTATAGATTTTGTATATGAAACTATAATTTATAGATTTTGTATATGAAACTATAATTTATAGATTTTGTATATGAAATTAGAATTTATAGATTTTGTATATGAAACTAGAATTTATAGATTTTATATATGAAACAAGAAATTATAGATTTTGTATATGAAACTAGAATTTATAGATTTTGTATATGAAACTATGATTTATAGATTTTGTATAGGAAACTAAGAATTTATAGATTTTGTATATGAAACTAGAATTTATAGATTTTGTATATGAAACTATCATTTATAGATTTTGTATATGAAACTATCATTTATAAATTTTGTATATGAAACTATGATTTATAGATTTTGTATAGGAAACTAAGAATTTATAGATTTTATATATGAAACAAGAAATTATAGATTTTATATATGAAACAAGAATTCATAGATTTTGTATATGAAACTAGTAATTTATAGATTTTTCATATAAAACTAGAATTTATAGATTTTGTATATGAAACTAGAATTTATAAATTTTGTATATGAAAGTAGAATGTATAGATTTTGTATATGAAACTAGAATTTATAGATTTGTATATGAAACTAGAATTTTTAGATTTTGTATATGAAACTATAATTTATAGATTTTGTATATGAAACTATAATTTATAGATTTTGTATATTAAACTATTATTTATAGATTTTGTATATGAAACTAGAATTTATAGATTTTGTATATGAAACCATAATTTATAGATTTTGTATATGAAACTAGAATTTATAGAGTTTGTATATGAAACAAGAAATTATAGATTTTGTATATGAAACTATAATTTATAGATTTTGTATATGAAACTATAATTTATAGATTTTGTATATGAAATTAGAATTTATAAATTTTGTATATGAAACAAGAAATTATAGATTTTGTATATGAAATTATAATTTATAGATTTTGTATATGAAACTATAATTTATAGATTTTGTATATGAAATTAGAATTTATAGATTTTGTATATGAAACTAGAATTTATAGATTTTGTATATGAAACAAGAAATTATAGATTTTGTATATGAAACTAGAATTTATAGATTTTGTATATGAAACAAGAAATTATAGATTTTGTATATGAAACTATAATTTATAGATTTTGTATATGAAACTATAATTTATAGATTTTGTATATGAAATTAGAATTTATAAATTTTGTATATGAAACAAGAAATTATAGATTTTGTATATGAAATTATAATTTATAGATTTTGTATATGAAACTATAATTTATAGATTTTGTATATGAAATTAGAATTTATAGATTTTGTATATGAAACTAGAATTTATAGATTTTGTATATGAAACAAGAAATTATAGATTTTGTATATGAAACTAGAATTTATAGATTTTGTATATGAAACAAGAAATTATAGATTTTGTATATGAAACTATCATTTATAGATTTTGTATATGAAACAAGAAATTATAGATTTTGTATATGAAATTATAATTTATAGATTTTGTATATGAAACAAGAAATTATAGATTTTGTATATGAAATTATAATTTATAGATTTTGTATATGAAACAAGAAATTATAGATTTTGTATATGAAATTATAATTTATAGATTTTGTATATGAAACTATAATTTATAAATTTTGTATATGAAATTAGAATTTATAGATTTTGTATATGAAACTAGAATTTATAGATTTTGTATATGAAACAAGAAATTATAGATTTTGTATATGAAACAAGAAATTATAAATTTTGTATATGAATCTAGGTTTTATAGATTTTGTATATGAAACAAGAATTCATAGATTTTGTATATGAATTTAGAATTCATAGATTTTGTTATATAAAACTAGTATTTATAGAGTTTGTATATGAAACTAGTTTTTATAGATATATATATGAATAGTATTTACAGATTTTGTATATGAAACTAGAATTCATAGATTTTGTATATGAAACTAAGATTTAAAAAATTTTGTATACGAAACTAGAAGTTATAGATTTTCTATATCAAACTAGAATTTATTGATTTTGTATATTAAACTAGTATTTATAGATTTTGTATATGAAACTTGAATTAATAGATTTTGTATATTAAACTAGTATTTATTGATTTTCTATATGAAACTAGAAATTATAGATTTTGTATATGAAACTAGTATTTATTGATGTTTCATATAAATCTAGAATTTATAGATTTTGTATATGAAACTTGAATTTCCAATAATTTAATAAAGATTTTTCTTTATGCTTTTCGAATCGTCAAAATTTGAAGAATATCCACGTTGCTATTGTACGCTATCCCTGGGCAACATTTGTTACGGACATTTTAAAGATTTTTAGTAATTAAATCGATGATATTTTTCGTACACAATATGTGCCATTATTATCAAAAGTTTATGAAAAAGGTTTCAAGGTGCGTCATTTACTTTCTTTTTAATTCTCTGACTTTGCAAAATGTTTTTAACTAAATCGATTTGCTTTCTTACTTTTTTTTGCTCTTTTCTGAAATTGTTGTAATAACTGTTTATATAAAAGTATTTATATATATATATATATATATATATATATATATATATATATATATATATATATATATATATACATATATATATATACTTTTGTTTTTTTCAATACCAATTTATACGTTTTCATTTCTTTCTTTCTTTTTTTTCTTTTGTTAAACTTTCCAGTTTGAGACGTTTTCTCTTTCTTTCTTATTTCTTTTTTTTAACTTCAACTGAGAAGTTATACTATATGAATATAAATATTAGTACAAAAACTAGCGAAGCATCATTTTTTTTCCAAATCTTGGCATCAATGCACTTGCGAGGTTTAGCTACACTGAAGAGTCGTAATACGTCGAAACAGCTGTCTGTGGATTACTACATCTATCTATCTATCTATCTATCTATCTATCTATCTATATATATATATATATATATATATATATATATATATATATATATATATATATATATATATATATACGGCATAATCACGTTGACACACCGGTTCCCGTTAGATCAACGAAGTTAAGCGACGTTGGGTCTGGTGTTGTGTGTGCTCTCAACTTATCTTAACATTGTTTTCAGTCCTACTAGACTTCTCCTTGCAACTGGAATCAAGCAGTGCCGACTCAAGAGAGGTGTGGTTGAAGATTGCGCAACCCTTGCTTCACAATTACACGCGCAGCCATCCTTACAGGGGGTATCCATTATTTCTCAGTGTACATATAACTGTGTGTATATAACTATTTATATATAACTGTGTACATATAACTGTGTGTATATAACTATTTATACATAACTTTTATATATAACTATTTATATATAACTTTTATATATAACTGTTTATACATAACTTTTATATATACCTATTTATATATAACTATTAATATATAACTGTTTATTTTTATATCCTTATAGTGCGGGGTGAAAAGGGATATATTACGTTAACTATTAGCTATTAGCTATTATAAATATCAATTAAAATATATTTGTTCAGGTAGATCTGAACCTTTTGTTGAAACAGAATATTTTCTCGACAAGAAGTCGTTCACCCGACAATATGTCTCCACCCAGGCAACGCCGGCTGAATACAGTTAGGTTTTGATAACATTTGCTACTTTTTAGACGGAACTTGCAGCCCGGAAAAAAGTTTATGTCGTGACATTTTTTGTTGTTGTTGCTATCAACGACAACGAGGCTGAGAGTAATACAGCACACGTTTTATCCGGCTGAGATTTCAGAGGATTCTTTTTCCCTTTTCTTCTTTTTTTTTCTTTTTATATTTTCACAAAGCGGCCATTGTTCCTTTCCTTTTTTTCCTGTCGTCCTTTTTCCGCCTGTCGATGGCGGCCACGCGTTGCATGATTGCTTCTCTGATTAAATTAAGTCGCCACCATTTTGAATGGATGCCACGAGATAGAATCCTGTTGATAACATTCTTTTCTTTGTAGCTGTTCTATAATGGCCGTGCTAAGTCGATGTTATTGATAGAATATTAAAAATGGCCGGCGATTGTTCACCTTTGATGCCACTACAAAAGGGGAGGGGGAGGAGGCGTTGACGGCCCGGGGTTGAATGGTTCTTGCATGAATTAGCTTCTACTTCAGGGAGAAAATCTTATCTTACTTTTTCTATTCAATTTCACTGTTTCTGCGGAAAAGATTAATGGCTATGGTTGAACGAGATCATCAAGATAGCAATGATATACACCAGTCCTTCTTTATATATATATATATATATATATATATATATATATATATATATATATATATATATGTGTGTGTGTGTGTGTGTGTGTGTATATATATATGTATATGTATGTATATGTATATGTATATATAATATATATATAATATTTGGAATTTGCACTTATATACAGTACTAAATGGTTTGTTAGACAGCGTTATTAAATGAATTACGTGTTTTTAATAGATCATTATCAACGGTTTCATTCTTAGCGATCGCCCGACAGCCTTAAAACATATGCATACATGTGCGTATGTATTTATATATATATATATATATATGTATATATATATATATATATATATATATATATATATATATATATATGTATATATATATATATATATATATATATATATATGGGTGTATATCTATATATGCATGTGTATGTACGTCTCTCCCCTTCTCTCCTTATATATATATATATATCTATATTTGTTTTGTTTATTTCAAAAAATCTCGGAAGGGTCAGTCTACACACACATAAAGTTTGGTGAGTTTAACTTTTATTTTGTGGAAGTTATTCAAATTCAAGTTATTCAAATTTAAAGATAGGACCCTTATTTTGGCCCACCCTGTATATATATATATATATATATATATATATATATATATATATATATATATATATATATATATATATATATATATATATATAAAGTGTAGAACTAAAAGTAGAACGTATACTTTTAAAATGTGAACCTATCGTGAAGTGTTTAAAGCTCAATATACGGGATAGAGCAATTATAAAGATAAGTGAAAGAAGAGACATAAGAAATGTGAGAGTCACGAATCTATTCAATGAATGAATATTTATATTTTCCTTCCTTCATCCAGGCCTTTCAAAGAATGGTTTTCCTATCATCAGAGAAATTAAATAGATAGATAAGTTGTCGAGGAATCAATCAAAAGTCATAATTTGAAAAGTGTAGATGTAAGTGTGTAAGAAAAATGTCAAAAATGCAAAAAATGTCCAGTGAAAAAAGGTTAAGAATGGGAAGACAAAGATTCACTGTTCGTGAAGAATTCATCAATGGGGTCGAATACTGTAGAATCCAGCAGAAATTAATCCATCAGAATAATAAGTGATTCTGCCGTAGAAGAAGATTGATTAGAGTATAGGCTGGGAATTCCGTAGACCTTCTTAAATAAATATTTAAGGATTTGAGTCCAAAATAATGTGGGAATTTAAGTAGTTACCAGAAATAAACAGGTCCGTGAATTTGTAAATGTTTATCTGACGGTATCAGGAGATGGAATGAGGTCGTTAGGTGAAATTCAAAGCTAGTGACAGTTAAGGATGGGATAGGGGGGATGTGAAAGGGAAAGGTTAAAATAGGGATACGCTGACTGGCGCGTAAGTGTAAATGAGATGGGGGGTTGCTTGGGTACAGTTCATCGTTAGGGAGTAAAAATAGATTTTAATCGCTGCTGCTTTAAGAGATTTGGCAAAGCAGGGATGAATATCAGTAAATGGTTGGAGAGTGGGGTACTAAAGACTAGTGAAGTAGCATAGCTAGCCTTAAGTGAGTAATATTGAAAAGTGGGGATTAAAAATTGACAATTTAACTTAGAGTGTTAGATATTATAAGATGATGGGAGTACATTTAAAAACGTAAAGATCTAATGGTAATCTGTTCAAGCAATACCATTAAGACATTTTATAAATAATTCCAAATGCTTAAAGGGTTCAAAATTAATTAGAACTCAGGTGATTAGAGATTTGGGAATTTACGCGTTTAATTCATTTGTTTAAAGAGTTTAAAGACTTCACAGTTAAAGATTGATGGCTTTAGTGGATGGGGGTTTACATGTTCAAGAAAAATCATTAAAACACTATTTTCCAGTTCCATAAGTATCAGGACTTCATAGTCAATTAAATAGGTTACGTTATAGTCAAGTATATGAAATTAAATCGATTAGGAGCTGAGTTAAAAGGGGTGAATGGGGGAATGCCAATTAAAGTGCTTTAAGATATTACTAATGTCAAGGTTAGGGGCAGAATTCCGTGGATTGTGCTCAAAGGGTAAGCGAAATGAGAGGTGTAAACGGAGGTTTGCTAATAATTGAAGGTAGGTTTAAAATTTTAAATGCTGGTGGAGGGGTATTAGATGTTTAGGGATCAAATAAATCGTAATATTAGTTCTTAATATGCGGTAAGGAATATAGGTTAAAGAGGTAATTTTATGTACTGGAAGTGTTATGTTATTGAGGTGATTGGTTATAAAGTTAGTCTATTGTTAGTGAGGGGAGGGTTAGTTATTGGCTTGAGAGTGGTATGGGGGGATAAAATTGATATATTTAAATTTTCTTTAATGTCTGCAAGTCGAAAGAAATTCGTTTTTAGAATTAATAATATGTTTACTCTTGGCAGCTGTAATTATCATGACTAAGGTACATAGTTGGCAAAATATAGATCCTGGATTTTTCAATACTGACTGATGCAGGGAATATGGAGTGTTTTCACGCTTAAAGCCGTTGATTAAATTAGAAAGGTAGGTACCTGTGGTAGATTCGCTACTGCTTTTGAAGGAGTAGATATGGTTAGATATTCGGGTATTAATGGGAGAAAAATGACCCCAATGTAGGTTGTTATTGCATTATGTGCATTATTTGTAGTAGCGGAAGTGGGCTGGGTTTGAATGTTTAAACTTTGGCCCAAGTTTAAGTTTGAATTGTTCGATAGCGAGGCCAAATATTGTATTTTCATCACTCATTTATATATATATATATATATATATATATATATATATATATATATATATATATATATATAAGAAAATTCGTAATGAAAATACAATATTTATTAATTCATCAAGTATTCAAACAAGGAATATAAAAAAGTATTTCCTTAATCCATAGATTTTCAAAAATAAGCTCTTTTCATCGGAGGGAAAAATCTACAAAAATGTATTAATGGTTAGTTTAAATTTGAAAATGTAAAACGTTGTGAGCTAAAAAACATCATCAATCAAATTTGGGTCGAAAAACATGTGTCCATGTAAATATCCAAAGGGATCAGACAGAAGAATCAGATATAAGGTCAACATTGTTTTGTAATCCATAGAGTCCAGATGGACAAAATCTAAAATCCGAGTTTGGAAAAGATCAGAATGAAGTACAAAATAAATTTAAATCTCCGTTGATAATAAAATGTCTCATAAAACAATTATAGAGAGCTCGTAGGAAATCGAAATATAAATAAATTAATTGCTATTTGTATCGCTTCCTGGCTAGAAAAACACATGAGAAGAACTACTAATTTTGTTTGCTTGCCATGAAGCGATATAAATGGCAATGAATTTATTTATATTTTGTATGATACTTGACGAAAAAAAATATATAAAAATAAAAATAGGAATACAATATTTATTAATATTTTATTTTTTCCAATTTTTATTTTCATCATTTTCTTATATTATTGCTCTATCTAGTATATCGATCATTGACTTATCTTGATAGGATCTAATATAAATATATAATAGTTATCTTTGTTGTTTCATTTGTATATATGTGAGTATATATAAGTATATATGTGTACATACATGTGTGTGCCTGCGTATATGTCTATTTATAGGCGTCTGTATGGCACATAAAAGATATGCACAAAAATATGCATATATACAAACATATACACAGTCATACATTTATACAATAAAAACAATATTATTATATACACACACACACACACACACATATATATATATATATATATATATATATATATATATATATATATATATATATATATATATATATATATATATATATATATATATATATATATAAGTAAGGAAAGGAAGTAAACATCCTAGAAGCACGGATCATAATGTATTAAAGTGAAATATTTTGAAAATCAAACAATCGTGCAATTTTAAATGAAAACTTCATTTATTTAATTTTTTTTCTTTTTTTTTATTGTTTTGATTGTATATCTGTTTGTATATATGCATATTTTTTGCATATCTTTTATGCGCTAGTGCACGTATGTATGAGAGCGTATATGTTTGCACCTTTATATTATTTATTTGTGTGTATTTATATTATGAAGCTTTTGTGTATGTATATATGTATGCGTAAATATATTTATATGTGTGTGGGTTTGTAGCTGTATTTATATGTATGTATGCGTATATGTGTGTGTGCTTCTCGCTTTTGTTTCATTTTATTCAGTCGAAGTTCTAAAAAATCAAGGGCTAACACTTGATCTCGATATGAGATACATAGATGTCCGAATGTTCAACTAAATATTTCCTTTACCTCTCAAACGTTCAGTTAGTAAAGAAGGGAAGAACATTAATTTCCTCTCTCGAATTGACCAGTTAACTATGTTATAGTATATATTTCTTGTAATCTGTTGGTCATATGGGAATCCAGGACAATAATTAATCTAGTCTGGTGGAGTATCAAGCTGAGTGCTGTTACTAGATGCAATATCACTTGGAGAAGGTGCATCATTCCTCGTATAAGCCAGTATGTAGCTATACCGAGTTGATCCTATTTGGGCTTCGAATATTTGGTCAAATTTTACGTGTAAGGTGAAGTATCCTCATGTCAGGTTGTCCTAAAAAAACCCTTGTACAAAGGGACCGGAGACACTCGAGGATGGTGTTTAGTAGATAATTCTTTATTATATATATGTGTGATATATTTTTACGACTCGTTTCGCTTGAATAAACCAACTAACATTATTATGTCAACATTAGCTCTGTCAACTGCAAGTTCATCAGAAAATTCACAAAAAAGAAATTCCTCAATTTGAAAAATTGTTTTAAAAACTATACCACGCGTATTGGGCAAACCTTAAGAGGAAGAACACAAAAACACTCACACGTGGAACCTGAGAATAATAATAATAATGTTATATATATTATTTTATTGAAAGGCGATGATGGTATATCGTCCACTTAAAAGAACTATGTATTTACTCTAAATGCGGTCTAGGGCTCCACCCAAAGTCTAAGCATATGGCCCCTAACTTGTCCCCCGTCGTGTGACACACATGACTAATCAGTGCGCGAACATGCTCTTGTATCCAGTAAGACAGGTCTATGCTAGGAGTTAACTAGCAAACCCAGATATGCGTCTGGCCAGTACCTAGCGGCTATATGATTACCATAGCCACTGCGTCTGATTGGCAACCAACGGCAAAGTACGGCCTCCACTTTTCCTCCAGGAACTCTGGCGACAGATGGAACAATGACCAGAGTATCGTATCGTGTCGTTTCATCATGGATAAGTATCTACGAAACACGTTACATGTCCTTGTCGATGGTATGTAGTCGTTTGGTTCATATATATATATATATATATATATATATATATATATATATATATATATATATATATATATATATATATATTAAATTCAAAGTCAGAATAATTTTTTACAGCATTTGAATGAAATTGAACAAAGAATAGTATAGCTATATAAACATAAGTACATTTAAAATATAAGCAATTTTTAGATAACCCCAAATACCGCATATATTAATATCAGCTCAATGGATGATTGTTATATCAACCAGAGCTATTTTGATGTTAGTTTAGATCAATATAATTTGAACATTGTTCCAAGAATTCAAAACTAACTACCATGTAGTGTTACTGCACCGACGATTCACCGGTGAGGGGACGAGTTACGGCCCCTGACGATCACTCAGTTAGAATGTATTTTGACCGCCAATAAACCTTGTTACTTATCATATACTTCTCTCCGTCTTACTACTTACTTAACCCAGCCGATAACATTACATGGTGTCAGATAAAAGATACAATTTGTGGAGACCAAAAAAAAACAGAGTAAAAGATCGGATATCGTAGTAAGAAAAACAAAGAATTTCTAAGAGAAAGAAAATTCTACTATCGATAAACAAACGACTTACGGAAAACGGTCCCACAAACAAACAAAAAAGTAAGAAAAGAGAAAACAGTAAGTACAGAAATTTGTTTTTCTCATATATATCGTATACTTTTGAAAAATGCCTCATACGGACATAAAGCAATATTCTGCTAATATACCACCCCCCGAACGAATGACTCTCGTTGGAAATGTTGCTAATAACTGGCGAAAATTTAAACGAAATTTTCTCAATTTTTCGATCGCTAGTAGATTGTCTAAAGAAGCAGATACTTCATATCAGACATCGGTATTTTTGGCAACTATCGGGGAGGATAGTTACGATATATATGAAGGGTTGAAGTTTAACTCTGAAGAAGAAAAGACGGACCTAGAGAAGGTGATGAAGAAGTTTGAGGATTTTTTCGTGGGCGAAACACACGAAGCTTACGAATCCTATACATTCCATCTTCGCAAGCAAGAAGTATCGGAAGGTATCGAGACCTATATAGCTGCTCTTCGACAACTTGCAAAGAACTGCAATTTCGGACAGTTACAGGATAGGCTTATTCGAGACCAAGTCGTTGTCGGAGTTCAAAGCGATACCGTCAGAGAAAAGTTACTGTCTGATAAACAGCTTACTCTAGACAAGTGCCTACAAATAGGTAGAGCCTACGAAACTTCGAAACAACAGACGCAGACCATTTCCTCCTGTGCCGATGCAGCGGATCCTCAAATCAACCGGGTTACGAAGCAAACCTACAAGACAAACTTCACCAAACAACCACATCCGAAATCGAAAATGCCTAGCCAATGCAAACGCTGCGGGAAATTTCCATTCCACAATAGAAATGACTGCCCAGCAAAAGATGCACGCTGCAGAATTTGTTCGCAGAAAGGGCATTATGCAGAATTTTGCAGAACCGATAAGGTGAAGGTTAGAGAAATAAGAGAGGAAGAAAAAAATCATTTTTAGGTTCTGTCACTCTCGAAAATATAAGTACAATTACCACTGAGGATAATACAAATTGGCAGGCTAAAATTAAGGTCACCACTAAGACCTGTACCAAAATTATAAATTTTAGACTGGATACAGGTGCAGATGTGACCGCAATCCCGGACCGGTTCTTCAGGAGAAATTCCCCACTCATCCAACCCACAAACAAAAGACTGTACGGACCGGGTCATCATGAGATAAACCTCATAGGATGTGTGAAGGCCAAACTGGCCACGGAAAAAGTAAGCTCGCAACAAGACCTTTATGTTATAGAGAGTCTGCAAGAACCTCTACTGGGAGGACCAGCAATCAAAGCCCTCAACCTGTTGAAAGCAGTTAATAGAGTGACAAGCGAAGAGCACCAGTATAAGAAAGAGTTCCCAGAATTGTTCACAGGACTAGGGAAACTGGAACATGTGTACCAGATACGTTTGGAGGCAGGAGCTCAGCCCTTTTCCATTGCTACCCCTAGAAGATTGCCGTTGCCTATGAAACAGAAGGTTCAGGAAGAACTGAAACGTCTGGAGAACGAGGACATAATCCGTCCAGTCAAATCACCAACTGATTGGTGTGCCCCAATAGTCGACGTCCAAAAAGCTAACGGTAAAGTTAGGTTATGCGTCGACTTTACCAAGCTAAACGAGAGCGTGAAACGGGAAAAATTTCCTTTACCCACCACAGACCAATTACTGGCCGAGCTCGATGGAGCCACAGTGTTTAGCAAGCTCGACTGCAACAACGGTTTCTACCAAATCGTCCTACACGAAAAATCGCAGGTCCTTACCACATTTATAACACCTTATGGGAGGTACTGTTTCAAACGACTTCCATTCGGGATAAGTTCTGGGCCAGAAATCTTTCATAGGGAGATGACACACATTTTGTCCAGAATACCAGGAGTCATCTGTGATATAGATGACGGCCTAATAAGTGGAAGAAACCAGCAGGAGCACGACCAGCGACTAAAAGCAGTACTGCAGAAAATGAAGGCTGCAGGAGCTACACTCAACGATAAATGTGTATTTTCTGTCAGAAACATAAAGTTTCTGGGTCACATTATATCAAAAGAGGGAATACAAATAGATCCCGAAAAAGTAGCAGCAATTATGGACTTGCCCAGATCTGAGAATGTGTCCGAATTACGACCCTTACTGGACATGGCAAACCAGGTCTGAAAATTTGCTAGGAATCTAGCCGAAACCACCAAACCACTCCGAGAGCTTCTTAGGAAAGAGTCAGAATGGATCTGGGATGAGCCTCAGAAAGCAGCATTCCAGACCCTGAAGAAGCAACTGAGTTCTGCACCAGTACTGACTCATTACAATTCCAACAAGCCGACAAGGGTATCAGCAGATTCATCTAGCTATGGCCTAGGCGGGGTACTACTGCAGAAGCAAGAAAATGACTGGAGACCGGTATTTTATGCTTCACTATCTCTGACAGAAACAGAGCAGAGATATGCACAGGTTGAGAAGGAGGCACTAGCAGTCACTTGGTGTTGTGAAAAATTTGCGGACTACTTGGTCGGAATGCCAAAATTCACAGTCGAAACAGACCACAAACCACTGTTGGCACTGTTGAAGTCGAAGCGACTCGACGAATTGACTCCAAGAATTCAACGTTTCCGCATGAGGTTAATGAGATTCTCCTATGAGATTATATACACAGCGGGAAAAGACCTCACAACAGCAGACGCTTTGTCCCGAGCACCTAGGAGTAGTCCCGTTATACAGGATATCCAGCAGGAGACAGAGACCGACTCATTTATCCACTCAGTCATAGGAAATATCTCGGCGAGCGATAAACGATTGGAGGATATCCGACTAAAACAAAATACTGACCAAGTCTGCAGTCAGGTAATCAAATATTATGAGGTGGACAACTGGCCCGAAAGAGCAAGGCGGGACCCTGAACTAAAACAGTACTGGTTTGTCAACCAGGACCTAACAGTTTACCAGGGATTTCTAATGTACCAGAGTCGACTTGTCATTCCTAATGTACTTCAAAAAGACATACTAGAGCGTCTACATGAGGGACACCAAGGTATTATCAAATGCCGAGCACTAGCTCGCGAAAGTGTGTGGTGGCCTGACCTCTCTAAACAAATTGCAGACAAAGTTGGGAAATGTGGTATCTGTGAAAAAGAACGAAAATATCCACCAGAACCACTACAACCCACCAAATTACCTGCATATCCATGGCAGAAAATAGGAATGGATCTGTTCGAATTCATGGGACATCGATATCTTCTGATTGTCGATTATTTTTTCAGGTGGATTGAAATAGCCCATTTACGGACAACCACCTCAGCCAGCGTAATAGAGCATTGCAAATCAATATTCGCTAGGCATGGGATCCCAGAGACAATCATATCTGACAACGGTCCCCAATTCAGTTCTAGTGAATTCAGGAACTTTTCAAATGTTTTTGACTTCCTGCACCTCACAAGTAGCCCCCATCATCCGCAAGGAAACGGAGAAGCTGAACGTGCAGTCCAGACAATAAAAAACTTATTGAAGAAAGCAAGTGACCCATACATAGCACTGCTAAATTATTGCAGCACTCCTCTGCAACACGGCAAGAGTCCTGCAGAGCTGTTAATGAATAGAAAACTAAGAACACGGATCCCTACCATACCTCAAAGAAATTCATTTGATCAGCAAAACATCGAGGAACATAAAAGGGCAGACACCCGGCTCAAAGCCAGACAAAAGCAAAACTATGACAAACGTCATCGGGCTAAAGATCGTCCTGCCTTTGAAAAAGGACAACCAGTCTGGGTCAAGATACCTAAGACCAGTACAGCTGTAGTAAGTAAAACTCTGTCACCAAGGTCAGTCCTAGTTAAGAGAGATTCAGGACTACACCGACGCAACAAAAGTAATCTGCGCCTAAGGAATGGAGAAACCAGCTTCTCTCAGGTGGCTACCCCACAGGAAGCAAACACCTTACCATGTTCCCCTCGATATGGATATATGTATAGCTGTGATGATGACTCAACAGATCTCCCAGTAACCAAAGAAACATCCCACTAGAGAGTTCCAGAGGTCCTGACCAAGGGAAATATACAAGAAACGGTCGACAAGTTCGACCACCTAAAAGACTGTCCTTGTAAAGAACTTTACAACCGAAAGTGGGATGTAGTGTTACTGCACCGACGATTCACCGATGAGGGGACGAGTTACGGTCCCTGGCGATGACTCAGTTAGAATGTATTTTGACTGCCAATAAACCTTGTTACTTATCCTATACTTCTCTCCGTCTTACTACTTACTTAACCCAACCGATAACATTACACCATTCGGCGTACGATCGTTTCGTACTGAAATCTGATGCTTTTTAAAGAAACTTCTGATGTTATAAAAGGCGCTGACGAAGACGTTTTGGTATAATAAAAAAAATAATGAACAATAAAATATTTCAAAAAAGTCTTGAAAATGATCATACGCCAAATGATAGTTGGTTTTGAATTCTTGGAACAATGTTCTAAATTATATTGATCTCAACTAACATTATATATATATATATATATATATATATATATATATATATATATATATATATATATATATATATATATATATATATATATATATATATAAGTAAATTTCGCGTACAACAAAATCGTAGGATAAATTTCAGAGGAAACATCTTTTTAATCAATGAAACGGGCTGGTGGAAAAAAAAGAAAATTGCTTAAATTTTCCTTAAGGCCTTATCGTCTGACCCTTTAAGAGGAAACGTCAGAATGATAAATTAAGAACTAAGAAGATCGAATGAGATATGAGGGGAAAAAATTGTTTCAGTTGGAGAAAACGATTGAGAAAAAAAAAGTAAATCTCTCAACGTTATGGTGGCTTTGAATCATTAAAGATCTCCAACTGTGTGTGGAGACGAAAACTCCTATCCATCAGCTCCCCAGGTTACGGATAGAGGAGCGACCTTTAAATATAAAGGTCAGCTGCGAATATCCAATAAGCAGTGCTCGATAAAATCACGGGTTGCCTTTTGGCAAGGCATAATACCCGGAAGCCACATTGCCAAGTATACAGCGAAGACTTTGTGTCTAAATTCATATTGCGTCTGTTCAGTATCTAGTGACTAGTGGTGATCTGACCTTTGTGGTTGAAATTATCTTTCGACATGTTGCTTTTGTTAGAAGGATACTCAGAAAAACCTGTGGCGGATACAGTTACCAATTATCTTGCACCTGCTAGTCATTGGATCCTCACTGTGGATGCTCGGAAGGGGATATATATGTAGTACAAGCGTTTATAATTGAGATCTTTTCGTACGGTTATCTCTTCTTCACAAATCCTGTGTCGATAAGGCGAGGTGACGTGTACAGACCTAACAAGTTGGAAGTATAGTCACAAATCTGCACACAGGCGGCTCAAAGCTTATCTTAACATCGCTGTTAGTTTGAAGGACAGGAAATAGCTTCGGTGGGGCTTTTTGCGACTGAGCAGCATTTGGGGGAGGGGGCAGCGCTGCTCAGCTATGTCATTGGAGGACTCTAGTAAATATGACTTAAAAATCGTCTGATCTTCCTTTCAGCAAATCAGTTACCTGCGGCTGACGGTTGTTCACTTCTGCAAGGAAAACAAAAGAAAAAGAAATAAGATGTTAGGGTTAGGGTTAGGGTTAGGGTTAGGGTTAGGGTTAGGGTTAGGGTTAGAGCAACCTTGTTGAATTGATGATCGAATCGTATCATTGATGGTACCTTTACCTTGTAGTCGTTACGCGTCAGCTATCTCAGCATATCTTGGATACTTTGGATAGTAGTTAGGATGTCTTAATGGGGTTTAAGGAATTGTATCAAAGGGATACCAAAAGCAGATAAGATTTTATTACTTGGAAACTTTAATGCACGGGTGCGGAGTGATTGCAACACCTGGGATGTCTGAGGAAAATATGGCCTTGGTAAGTTGCGCAATTAATATAAACTTGCAGTATGTAATACCTTTTACCAACAAACCTCCGTTTACAAGGTAACATTGATACATCCTAGATCAAAACACGAGCGTATTCTATATAAAGGTCTTATCTATCAATTCAGAAAAGTCTTCTTTCACGAAAGTCTCTAATAACTGAGAAAACGAAATAGAAAGTTTTAGAAAAATCCAGAAGGTTCGAGAAGGTTCTAGAACTTTCGAGAAATATCGAGAATGTTCTATACATTTTTGTTACTCCCTATAAAATGAGGTTTTCATTCTAGCTAAGGGGATGTCTTGTGGACTTAATGAGTTTAATTACAACTCCGGCGTGATTCTCATATTATAATCCAGTCGCAAAAATCTATTAAAAGAGCCCAGAATCTACAGAAATCGAAAGAAGATCATACACTAGAACCTCCTGATAAAAAAAGGCGTAACTACTTTTGAATTTTTCTCTGACCAAAGTTATCATATATTTTATATTTTATATTTGAGATTTCCTTTGTGAATTAGAAAATTAAAAACTTAGCACTCTCATTTCTCATAAGCGTACTCTGATCCCCTTTCTCTTTCTCTATCATCGAGTTACTGAATTAGCAGTCGGCCTAAGTAAAAATCTTTATTTTTCGTTTGTATTTTGTTTTTAACTGAGTTCACCCCAAAGAAGCAAAGTTGCCACTGTTAAGATAAGGATCTACTGAGAATTAATGGGGAAAGTTTTGGGAGTCATCCAAAATTGGAGCTGTTTGTTCACGTTAGTTTTAAATTTCTGCATGTCAGTAACGTCAGGAAAACAGGGAGCAGAGATGGAGTTCCAAAGGCCGGCAGCTTGAGGAAAGAAGCTATTAGAGTAGAAGGCTCTCCGGCATCTGGGGACCTCCACAGTGAATGGATGGGATTTAGCTGATTGTCAGGTTGGTTGAGTGTATTTACGTCGAGGGGGCATTAGAGCAGCAAGTTCATCGGAGCACATTTCATTGAAGTACTTGTAAAACTAGCACAAGGATGGAACATTGCGGCGATAGAACAGGGACTAGAGCTTAAAGACTCTTTTTAGGGACATTGTTTAAGAGGGAAAGACTAGTGGATGGTACACCAGCCCAGATGTGATAACAATACTCCAAGCATGGGCGGATGGTGGCTTTGTAGAGATATAGGATACTGTCAGATGTGAGAAGTTTGCTAGCACGGTATAGGGACCACACCTTCTTTGCAGCAGCCTTGGCAATGTCTTCTATGTATTTTTCCAATTCATGTTACCTATGAATGTTAGGCCGAGGAGTTTGAACGTTGGACTCTCAGGTAAGGTGTTATTTGTCATGGCAATCGGTGGTTGAAAAGGTTTCTTGTAGTTGTTGAAAGAAAGGAGCTTTGTCTTTGCAACATTAAATGTTACCATCCATTTATGACCCCATTCCACTACAGACTGGAGGTCACTTTCTAATGATTCAGCCATGTGCGCGTTCGTTTTACCCACGTGACGAGAGTAGAGCGTAGTGTCGTTAGAAAATATTCCCATCTCAGACACAATGTTATCAGAGAGATCGTTTATGAAAATCAGGAACAATAAAGGTCCAAGGATCGATCCCTGGGGTACACCAGCATTTATGGCATGTTGTTTGGATGAGCGGCCATAGAGGACAACCTGGATCTTTCTGTTGAATATGAAGGATCTGATTATATTAAATATACATCCAGTAATACCATATGAATTAATTTTTATGAGAAGACTTTTATGCCAGACCTTGTCAAAGGCTTTGGATATATGAAGCGCTACCGCCCTAGCTTCACCTGCCTTGTCCAGTGTATGGTATATGCGTTCGGAGATGACCGTTAGCAGTAGACCTTGCTTGCCTAAATCCATACTGATGGTCAGAAAGAAGTTTAGCATCAACAAGGTGCCAGACTATTGCTAGATGGATTAAGGATTCAAAGATTTTCGCGAAGAGTGGGAGTAAGCTTATGAAGCGATAATTCTGATGATAAGTTCTATCTCCAGAATTCTTGAAGACTGGTAACACAGAGGCAATTTTCCAGCTATTAGGGAAGCAAGATTCAGCAAGGCATTTGTTGTAGAGTTTGGAGAGGACAGGGGCTAGTTCAGCAGAGCATTTCTTTATTACTATTACTGGTATAAGATCAAGACCACAGGCTTTGGAGGTGTCAAAGTTTTTTTCTGATGTCCATGACATGAGATGGGGGGATTACCATGTCATCGAGTGTGGCTTCCGTTCGCAGTGGGAAATTAGGGAGGGGTGGTTTGTGGAGTCCAAAGTGAGTTTAAGGCGAAACGCTGGGTAAGTAGTTCAGCATTGTCAGTTGCCGTGCAAACGACATCATTGTGGTTGGATGACGGGGGATCGTTGATTTCCCATTGTTCACCATACTATTGAAGATTTTCAAGAAATCACGAGAAACTAGTTTCTGCGACTGAATGCGTTTCCTCGTTATCTCTGTATACCTTCCCCTATCACGGTCTTACAATTATTTTTTACTCTCAAATTTCTGTCTATTCGTATGGCGGTCACATTGTCGGAATTCTTGCTGCCTCTGGGCAATAGCAACTGCACATTTCGAGATGAACCATTGTGGAGAGTGGGGCTTGCTGTAGAATGTTATCATGGGAACATGTGCATCAATGTCTGCTTTGACCCATTCAGCTGACTCATTTGCGCATTGTTCAGCAGGGAGAGAAAACGTTTCACTCTATGGGGCATCTCTGATGTGGTCTCTGATGAAATCAAAATCAGCCTGCTTAAAGTATCTCGTCGTTTTGTGCAACGGCTCTTCAGCTTTGGGACGAGATTGTAGGGTGATAGCAATCATTACCACAAGGTTATCAGCGTTCCCGAGCGGGCTATGGGCATTCGTCACACAAACCACGGACAGCGAGGTCACGAACAGGTCTAGAAGTGAGGCTTGCTGATCCACACACTCGGGGAGGCGGGTCGGGAAAGTGACAGTCTGTGAGAGGGAGTGCACTACGCGGAGTTACCAGCTGCGTCTGTCAAGCCAGTCACGGTGATGTGCATTAAAATCTCCAAATACATGTATTTGAGCACTCGTGTCAAGTGAGAGTGCTCTATCTATACTTTCAGAGACAGAGTTAAGAAAAGGGTCGAAGGAGAACGGTATAAGAAATATAAGTAAGTGGTTTATCTAGGGTTAATCTAAAGCACATGTAGGCTTGATCATCTGTTTCTAGCCCATGTTCTCTAGTCAATGGGAGGGTGTTCCGAACATAAACTCTTAGCCCGTGCATATGTTTGTCAGAGGCTTTACAGTAGAGTGTGAGGTATTCAGTCATGTCAAAATGGTGTCAGGAGATTGAGAATTGAAATTTCGTTTCACTTGGTGTTAGGATATCAAGAGTGTGTTAGGAGAAAGGTTTCTACGTCTAAATATTTTTGTGTGGCAAATTAAATGTTATATTTAAAATGATCTCTTTAAATTTCTTTTGTTACACTTTTTTTAATGTTACCCTATGTTATGTATTCCCTTTCTATTGGAATGCCATATGTTGAACAACACATCTATGTTGATAAAAAGAAATTAAATGCTACAGAAAGCGTTGTGTATCTTAGTAGTACACTGGGTAAATGCCTGTACGCTTGATGATAAGATAAATCACAGAATAGCCAAAGCTAGTTCTGGAGAACCGTGTATGGTCAGATCGGGGCATTACATTAAAAACAATGAAGTATTACTACTCTGCTATATGAGTCAAAGACTTGGATAGCATATAGAAGGCACATCAAGCTATTAGAAAGATTACTTAACATCAACTGGAAGACTCTTGCGCCTGACACTGTAGTCCTTGAACGGTCAAATAGCATTAGTATATATATGAAAATCATTTAAAATTAACGGCGCTCGACTGGACATCTGTTTTATGACGAGATAGATAAGGGGCAGACACATATACATAAAGTAAGAAAAAGGTTTAAGGGTGCCCTGAAAACAACTTGAAACAACTTGAGATGGATGTAGATAACTGGGAAGCACAATTAGAAGACCGACTATTATGGAGGGAAAATATCAGAGAAAGATGTAATGATTTTGAAGAGCGGCATTTTGTGGATCATGCTGTATTAAGGCGTGTTTAAGAAAGTAAAGTGTCAGAGAATATACAACAGAAACTGAAATCAAAAGCTGGAAGTGTAAATCATTTTAAATGACACAACCAAAGACAGGATGAACAGTTTTGTGAGGAGGCTATAACAGCATGACCTCCAGTGATAAGTTGTCATATTTGTGGTTGTGGTTTGGTCGTCAATTGAGTTATCTCCCCTTGGCTGTTTGGAGTCTCTAAAAGCTGATGGTTTTGGTTCGTAGTCAATTTGTATAGGTAGTGGGTTGATAAGTATAAGAACTGTACTCTTTGGATTGAAGAGTTGAGTTTTTCAGACAGCAGAGTGAAGTTCAGAGAGAAAGTGGTGGAGTTGAAAATGGGTTGAACATTGGATTGCCAGTAAAACATTTTTTTAATAAACTTTCTCTTACGGATAGACCACGGTGGTTTAATCTGCAAATCTACAAGTGGCCTGACAAAACATTCGGGAATTCATAATGAGAGCAGCTACATATCTTGAAAACGGAGCTGTTAAACCTGACATTGTGATATGGGGCAAAAGTGAGAAAGTAGCAACCCTAGTTAAAGTCAGTGTCCCTAATGATGCAGGATTAAACAGAGCTTCAAGGGGAAAGATTACAAAATGCCAAGGTCTTACGTACGACTTGAAAAAGAACCGGAATCTTAGGAAAATCTCCATCATACCAGTAATTATAGGAGCAACAGGACTAATGAAAAAGAATTTCAATAACTATTTGGCGAATATACCCGGTGTACCGAGTGCAAGAGAGATACAAACAATTGCACTTAAAGGGACGGTTAGAATCTTTAAAAGATCTCTCGGCTGGAGTGTCTGAAATAGCCGGTGAATGTCTGGCATCCGGTAGGATGCCCCATCCCCAGAAAAAAAACATAAGAACATTTTTTTAAAAAGAGCAGCCTTACCGGAAGGAAGGTTTTTATGCCACATATGTGAATGTTAGTATAGTATATGTCTATATATGAAAGTATATGTATGCTTATGTATATATCTGTTTACGCGTATGTATGTGTTTTCTTCATATATATGTATGCATAGGTGTATGTATTTGTGATTATGTGTATGAATGTATATGTGTAATGTCCATATCTGTATATGATTTCATATTTTAAGATGGATAGAACAAATCTATGTCGTTGAGTTTATATGTGTATAAATAAAATATGTATATACATGTTTGTGTACATGTTTTTATGCACTATATGTGAGTGTATTTATATATATTTAGAAATATTTATGCATGCGTGTGTGTATTAGTATTATATATGTGTGTGAGAGTATACATGTATGAATAAAAATGTTCATATACATTTGAATAGTTTATAAATTATATAAATGTACAGATTGAATGAAAATACTTTTAATAAAGAATGATTACTTAACAATACATAATAATCATTAAATTCAAATTTAACTCGAAATTTATAAATATACAATTGATTTTGTATTGAATTTTATTTTTATTTTATTATGTTTTATGTAATTCCTTGTTTTAAATTCCTTTTATATTTAGTTCTATATCTGTTGAATGAGATTGGTTGTCTCCCTTACATTATCATTCATTGTAGTAATTTTGTTTGTAAAAATCTACCGGAGAGAAGAAAAATCGGTTGCCTGAGTTTGCAGTTATTTTTGGAGAGTTTATTCAGTGAAACTTTCGGTGTGCACACGAGCTTTTCTAGACATTCGACTCTGAGTTTATTCATTGTAATTTCAGTGTGCACACGAGCTTTTGTAGACATTCGATTCTGAGTTTATACAGTGGAACTTTCGGTGTGTATCCGAGTTTTTCAAGACATTCGATTCTGAGTTTATTCATTGTAATTTCAGTGTGCACCCGAACTTTTGTATACATCCGATTCTCAGTTGATTCAGTAGAACTTTCTGTGTGCATCCGAGCTTTAATAGAGATTCTATTTTGAGTGTATACAATGAAACTTTCGGTGTGCATCGGAGCTTTTACAGACGTTCGATTCTGGCATTATACAGTAGAACTTTCGGTAGAAATCCAAGCTTATCAAGACATTCAAATTTCAAGTCTTGGTGTGCATTCGAGCTTTTGAAGACATTTCATTTTGAATTTATACAGTGGAACCTTCGGTGTGCATCTGAGCTTTTTTAGACATTCGACTTTAAGTTCATACAGTCGAACTTTCCGTGTGGATCCCAGCTTTACTATACGTTCTATTGTAAATTTATCAAGTGGAACTTTTTGTACCCACTTACTTTCTTCCATTCTTATATATAACATATCTCCAGATAGTTTTAACTTACAGTCCTTCAACAAGTATAAATCTCTCCCCCAATACCAAGCAGAGTCAACATTTTGTTTCTTTTTAATTATTTTATTTTAATTCTCATTTGATCCCCAAGGCCGGTACACTTCTACGACCTCTCACCTGACGCTCTCTGACGTCAGGTCTTCTCTAGCCACTTTTAGCGTCAGATCCCGGTGCGATCTCTGTCCCTTCGAGGCATTTCACATTTGTCGGGCTAACGCCATTTTGGCTTGACTCTCGGTGCCTAGGGGCTGCGACCACACTCTACGATCGGACGGCAATCTCATACTCTTTTGTACACCCAATCGAAGCCTCCCGCCTAAAATCAGGAATCCTCTAATCATGTTGCCCCCTTTCCAATCATCATCGCACGCTAACTAGTTTTTTTTTCTTCATAAACACATAGACTTCGTCGTTTGGCATTCATTTCACTATTTAATAATCAATCTTCCCCCTTCCCACCACCGGCAGACGAGTAACAATACATTCAAACTCAACAATGAAACAACAACAACAAAATATGCAATATCAAGAGTTTGTTAGGAGAAAGGTTTCTACGTCTAAATATTTTTGTGTGGCAAATTAAATGTTATATTTAAAATGATCTCTTTAAATTTCTTTTGTTACACTTTTTTAATGTTATGTATTCCCTTTCTATTGGAATGCCATATGTTGAACAACACATCTATGTTGATAAAAAGAGATTAAATGCTACAGAAAACGTTGTGTATCTTAGTAGTACACTGGGTAAATGCCTGTACGCTTGATGATAAGATAAATCACAGAATAGCCAAAGCTAGTTCTGGAGAACCGTGTATGGTCAGATCGGGGCATTACATTAAAAACAATGAAGTATTACTACTCTGCTATATGAGTCAAAGACTTGGGTAGCATATAGAAGGCACATCAAGCTATTAGAAAGATTACTTAACATAAACTGGAAGACTCTTGCGCCTGACACTGTAGTCCTTGAACGGTCAAATAGTATTAGTATATATATGAAAATCATTTAAAATTAACGGCGCTCGACTGGACATCTGTTTTATGACGAAATAGATAAGGGGCAGATACATATACATAAACCAAGAAAAAGGTTTAAGGGTGCCCTGAAAACAACTTGAAACAACTTGAGATGGATGTAGATAACTGGGAAGCACAATTAGAAGACCGACTACTATGAAGGGAAAATATCAGAGAAAGATGTAATGATTTGGAAGAGCGGCATTTTGTGGATCATGCTGTATTAAAGCGTGTTTAAGAAAGTAAAGTGTCAGAGAATATACAACAGAAACTGAAGTCAAAAACTGGAAGTGTAAATCATTTTAAATCACACAACCAAAGATAGGATGAACAGTTTTGTGAGGAGGCTATAACAGCATGACTTCCAGTGATAAGTTGTCATATTTGTGGTTGTGGTTTGGTCGTCAATTGAGTTATCTCCCCTTGGCTGTTTGGAGTCTCTAAAAGCTGATGGTTTTGGTTCGTAGTCAATTTGTATAGGTAGTGGGTTGATAAGTATAAGAACTGTACTCTTTGGATTGAAGAGTTGAGTTTTTCAGACATCAGAGTGAAGTTCAGAGAGAAAGTGGTGGAGTTGAAAATGGGTTGAACATTGGATTGCCAGTAAAACATTTTTTTAATAAACTTTCTCTTACGGATAGACCACAGTGGTTTAATCTGCAAATCTACAAGTAGCCTGACAAAACATTCGGGAATTCATAATGAGAGTAGCTACATATCTTGAAAACGGAGCTGTTAAACCTGACATTGTGATATGGGGCAAAAGGGAGAAAGTAGCAACCCTAGTTGAAGTCAGTGTCCCTAATGATGCAGGATTAAACAGAGCTTCAAGGGGAAAGATTACAAAATGCCAAGGTCTTACGTACGACTTGAAAAAGAACCGGAATCTTAGGAAAATCTCCATCATACCAGTAATTATAGGAGCAACAGGACTAATGAAAAAGAATTTCAATAACTATTTGGCGAATACACCCGGTGTAGAGTGCAAGAGAGATACAAACAATGGCACTTAATGGGACGGTTAGAATCTTTAAAAGATCTCTCGGCTGGAGTGTCTGAAATAGCCGGTGAATGTCTGGCATCCGGTAGGATGCCCCATCCCCAGAAAAAAAACATAAGAACATTTTTTTAAAAGAGCAGCCTTACCGGAAGGAAGGTTTTTATGCCACATATGTGAATGTTAGTATAGTATATGTGTATATATGAAAGTATATGTATGCTTATGTATATATCTGTTTACGCGTATGTATGTGCTTTTCTTCGTATATATGTATGCATAGGTGTATGTATTTGTGATTATGTGTATGAATGTATATGTGTAATGTCCATATCTGTATATGATTTCATATTTTAAGATGGATAGAACAAATCTATGTCGTTGAGTTTATATGTGTATAAATAAAATATGTATATACATGTTTGTGTACATGTTTTTATGCACTATATGTGAGTGTATTTATATATATTCAGATATATTTATGCATGCGTGTGTGTATTAGTATTATATATGTGTGTGAGAGTATACATGTATGAATAAAAATGTTCATATACATTTGAATAGTTTATAAATTATATAAATGTACAGATTGAATGAAAATACTTTTAATAAAGAATGATTACTTAACAATTCATAATAATGATTAAATTCAAATTTAACTCGAAATTTATAAATATACAATTGATTTTGCATTGAATTTAATTTTAATTTTATTATGTTTTATGTAATTCCTTGTTTTAAATTCCTTTTATATTTAGTTCTATATCTGTTGAATGAGATTGGTTGTCTCCCTTACATTATCATTCATTGTAGTAATTTTGTTTGTAAAAATCTACCGGAGAGAAGAAAAATCGGTTGCCTGAGTTTGCAGTTATTTTTGGAGAGTTTATTCAGTGAAACTTTCGGTGTGTATCCGAGTTTTTCTAGACATTCGATTCTGAGTTTATTCATTGTAATTTCAGTGTGCACCCGAGCTTTTGTATACATTCGATTCTCAGTTGATTCAGTAGAACTTTCTGTGTACATCCGAGCTTTAATAGAGATTCAATTTTGAGTGTATACAATGAAACTTTCGGTGTGCATCGGAGCTTTTCCAGACGTTCGATTCTGGCATTATACAGTAGAACTTTCGGTAGAAATCCAAGCTTATCAAGACATTCAAATTTCAAGTCTTGGTGTGCATTCGAGCTTTTGAAGACATTTCATTTTGAATTTATACAGTGGAACCTTCGGTGTGCATCTGAGCTTTTTTAGACATTCGATTTTAAGTTCATACAGTCGAACTTTCCGTGTGGATCCCAGCTTTACTATACGTTCTATTGTAAATTTATCAAGTGGAACTTTTTGTACCCACTTACTTTCTTCCATTCTTATATATAACATATCTCCAGATAGTTTTAACTTACAGTCCTTCAACAAGTATAAATCTCTCCCCCAATACCAAGCAGAGTCAACATTTTGTTTCTTTTTAATTATTTTATTTTAATTCTCATTTGATCCCCAAGGCCGGTACACTTCTACGACCTCTCACCTGACGCTCTCTGACGTCAGGTCTTCTCTAGCCACTTTTAGCGTCAGATCCAGGTGCAAACTGTATCCCTTCGAAGCATTTCACATTTGTCGGGCTAACGCCATTTTGGCTTGACTCTCGGTGCCTAGGGGCTGCGACTACACTCTACGATCGGACGGCAATCTCCTACTCTTTTGTACACCCAATCGATGCCTCCCTGCCTAAAATCAGGAATCCTCTAATCATGTTGCCCCTTTCCAATCATCATCGCATGCTAACTAGTTTTTTTTTTCTTAATAAACACATATACTTCGTCGTTTGGCAGTCATTTCACTATTTAATAATCAATCTTCCCCCTTCCCACCACCGGCAGGCGAGTAACAATACATTCAAACTCAACAATTAAACAACAACAACAAAATATGCAATTTCTTTTCAAATACAAAACTATAAAAATGAAACATAAATTTAAAAGAGAATGAAAAAATAATTAAAACAATGTCATATCTTCCCTTTCTTTCTTTAAACCACTATGAGTGCGTGTGTACATCTTTCTTCCTGAAATGTTATTTTCATTTACACTGCGTTCGCCCTTCGTCTCATTGTGTTGTCTCTCCATACACATACACGCATATATATATATATATATATATATATATATATATATATATATATATATATATATATATATGGTATGTCAATGAATTTTTTGCTCTATCCAGTATATTGAGCTTTCCTTATTTCACAATAGGTCCAACTCTCTAAAAGTTTACCTTTTAGTTATAATTTACATATATATATATATATATATATATATATATATATATATATATATATATATATATATATACTTTTCTCAAGAGAAGCAAAACGGCTGTAAGGTATAGAAAATTACAAATGCTTTAAAAAAAAAGGTAAGAATTTGTTCAATTATACATTTTAAATTTTTTATCATAGTTCACCCCAAACAAGGCAGGCCGTCACCGTATATATAAGGGGCTACTGCGAATTAGGGTTTAAGTTTTGGGGGTCATCTTGTGTTAGGAGCTGTGCAGGAAGATGTCTGTTCGCATTAGTTTTGAATTTCTACATATCGGTACAGTCTGGGAAACAGGGAGCAGAGAGTGGGGTTCCAGAGGCCAGTAGCACGTGGAAAGAAGCTATTGGAGTAGAAGGTTCTCCGGCATCTGGTCCCCTCCACAGTGAATGGATGGGAATTAGCTGATTTTCGGATTAGTCTAGTGTATTTACGTCGAGGGGGCACTAGAGCGGCAAGTTCATCGGAGCACATTCTATCGAAGTACTTGTAAAACAAGCACAAGGATGCAACAATTCGGCGATGGGATAGGGGCTGGGGCTTTCCTTGTCTAAGAGGGAGAGACTAGTAGACGATGCACCAGCCCAGATGTGGCAACAATACTCCATGCATGGGTGGATGGTGGCTTTGTAGAGATATAGGATAATGTCAGGTGTGAGAAGTTTACTAGCACGGTATAGGGAGCCCACTTTCTTTACAGCAGACTTGGCAATATCTTCTATGTATTTGTTGCAATTCATGTTACCAGTAGATGTTAGGCCGAGGAGTTTGAATGTTGACCTCTCAGGTAGGGTGTTATTTGCCATGGTAATCGGTGGTTGAAGAGATTTCTTGTAGTTATTGAGGGAGAGTAGCTTTGTTTTTGCAGTATTAAATGTTACCATCAATTTATGACCCCATTCCACTACAGATTAGAGGCCACTTTCTAATGATTCAGCCATTGTCTCAGATATGTGCGCGTCGGTTTTGCCCACATAACAATAGTAGAGGGTGGTGTTGTCAGCAAATATTTCTATCTCAGACTCAATGACATCAGGAAGGTCATTTATGAAAATCAGGAAGAGTAGAGGTCTAAGGATGGATCCCTGGAGTACACCTGCATTTATGTCATGTTGAACGGTCATCAAGGACAACCTGCATCTTTCTTTTGGTTATGAAGGATCTAATTATATTAAATATTCATCCAGTTATACCATATGAGTGAATTTTCTATGGGAAGCCCTTCATGCCAGTATATATATATATATATATAGTCTCGGAAGTTTTTTTTAACCTTCAAAACTATATATATATATATTAGGGGAGGTCGATTTTGAAACTGTAAATTATCGCACTCGAAGAAAGTTGCCAAATAATGTCAAAAGTTACCACAGGAAATATTTTTCTTCAAAACTTTGTATTTATTTGAGCATTGCAACTTTAAGATCAAATAAATCGAGATTTTTTCTCACAGCCTAGATTTCACCGGCAGATGTGTCGCCTTAAATTAAACCCGGGTTTTAACAAAAAAAAAGTAATACATTACTTAATAATAAATATTTTAAAGTTTATTATTCCTTTTCTTAAGAAATTAAATGTACATATTCAAATTAAAAAGGAATAAAACACTATAATATTTAATGTTATATATAAATAATTATTTATTTACATAGGCGTTTTATTTATTGGATATTTTTTATGGTATTCACCGGTTGAAAATTCAACGAGCGAATTTGAATTCACGTGTTGATTCTGTGTTTACAAATGTAATTATCACAAATATATATTGAATTGTCGAGCGCTGGCTTATCTAATCCCACTTCCCCGACCTTTTGTCACACCTTACCTTGTGGGAGTTAGATAAATAAAAACTAGTTCAGCCAGGGTTTTTTAACCCACCAAATAAACCGGTATCGTCCGGGTCTTTGGGTCTGGATTCACGCCCGTCTATTGGGGCTTGTCCGTCCTGTGCAGTTCTAGGAGGTGCACCTCCCAGGTTTTGCCTTCCCTCTTTGGGGAGGAGTAAGTTTATTGCTTATTGTCTGAGGCGGCCCTACCGGGGAATGCCGACGGAGCTGCCCAGTCAATTTTTTAATGGCCAGAGTGCTCACCTCTATAGCGCAGGCTTATCTAATCCCACTTTCATGACCTTGTGTCACATCTTACCTTGTTGGAGGTAGACAAATAAAATCTATTTCAGCCAGGGGATTTTACCCCACCAAATAAATCGGTATCGTCCGGGCCTTTGGGTCTGGATTTACGCCGGTCTATTGGGGCTTGTCCGTCCTGTGCAATTCTAGGAGTTGCACCCTCCCAGGCTTTGCCTTCCCTCTTTGGGGAGGAGTAAGTTTATTGCTAACTGTCTGAGACGCCCCTACAGGGGAATGCTGACGGGGCTGCCCAGTCAATTTTTTAATGGCCAGAGTGCTCACCTCTATAGCGCAGGCTTATCTAATCCCACTTTCATGACCTTGTGTCACATCTTACCTTGTTGGAGGTAGACAAATAAAACTATTTCAGCCAGAGGTTTTTATCCCACCTAAAATATTATATGTATTGGAGTTGATGGGAGAATGGATAAGGACACATTGATGTATAAGGAAATTGTGGATGAAAATAGACAGAGAATTATGAAAAAAACTAAGGGACCAGAACACCATTTAACTTTTACAAAAGAAACACCATGTGAAAGTAAATATCTGACACAGAGTTCTTCCTAATAGTGGTGCAACAGGTGCTGTTCATGCAGATCAAGTGGTGGATGTTTTGCATGAATTCCACAGTGAGAACAGTATCAAGGCTATACTTGTTGACAACACTAATACCAACACAGGTTGCGAAGGTGGAATGGTTGCAATTTTAGAAAAAAAACTTTTAAAAAATCTTCACACAATTGGTTGCTCTTTGCATCATAATGAACTACCTTTCAGAGCCCTTTTTAAAAACATAGATGGTTGCGCAAAGGGCCCTACAACATTCAGTGGCCCTCTGGGGAAATTATGCTCAAATGATTGCCATGATTTACCCCAAATATCATTTTCCACTATTAGCAATCCTCTAGAGTCAATTTTTAAAATTGATGAAATACATTATCTTAGTTCTGACCAAAGACTCCTTTATGAATACACAGTAGGTATTTCTAGAGGTAAGGTTGACTCTAGATATACCTCCTGGAAAATTGGTCCTTTAAACCAAGCAAGATGGTTAACTTTGGCCATCAGGCTCATGTGTTTATGGACTCGTGGTGCATACCAACAAAGGCACACGACAAAACTACACTATGTAGTAAATTTTATTTTAAATGTGTATGCCACTTCTTGGTTTGAAATTAAAAGAAATAGTAAATTCCACAATCAGCAAGTGCACATTTTTAATATGACCCAGAGGATTAAGGAGCAGCCTCAGGAAATCCAAGATATCACATTTAGAAATATACAAGGTAATACATTTTGTTTACTGCCTGAAAACTTTCTATATTCCATGGTTAAATCTGAAGAGATTGAAGTAAGAGAAGAAGCTTTAAAAAGAATTTTGGCCATTAGGTAAGTAATATTTATTCATATATTTCTGACTCAATTATTTATTCCAATTTATAGAATGATTTTTAAAGATTTTATCTAATTTCACCATAATTATTAAAGCAGTACAGATTGGAATTTTTTAATAATTCAATTAATTAATGTGTTCTTTCAGGAGTGAGGAGTCAACCAGAAAAAGATTAAAAAGAATACCACCTATTAATTTTAATGCCACACATTGGACACAATTAATAGATTTAAAATTATGCTGCAGTTTTGGCATTCTCAGGGCGTGGAACGGGCAGCTAAGTTAATAACAGAAGCTTCACAAACTGTATATGGTTTTGAAGCAAGGCATCAACACATTACAGCCAAAGTTTTGAGTCAGAAATTGAGACCAGCATTTTTATCTAAGGGGTCTTATATGGAGCAATTTGACTCTCAATATTAAGCTCCATTAAAATAGTGTTAGGTTTTTCCTTATTTCTTTGCTTGTTATATTTTCACTTATAACAGAAAAAAATCATTTTTTTAGGTATTCAAATATTACTGTTTAATTCATAACGTTAAAAGGTAGTTTACAAAAGCAGATACTGAAAATGAGGGGGGGGGGCAAATTTTTAATTTGAAGATTTCTTTAATTAATATCATTTTTATAAAATAAAAGGACATTCGCTGATTTTAAATGCACAAATTATTTGGTTTTAACACCAGTATTCAAGCAAATCTTGCAAAAACGAGGAATTTTCAGTATATTCTTGTCTACGATCTGTCTTGTCTACCGCTGAAGTTTTTGATCTAATTTTTTGCATGAGTATTTAATAGGTCTATATACAACTTTCGGTACGTGCCTTTTTTTAATATTTAAAAAAAAGTGTAAAATCGACCTACCCTAATATATATATATATATATATATATATATATATATATATGAATAATCAATTGGCTGATCGATCAACCATCAGCACCATTGAAAAATCGATTGAAATGTTTCATACATATGTGTTCTTTTTTATCTTTGATCTAATATTTAGGTAAAAGTCGTTTGCAAAGTCTTAATTTAAGATGTAAAGATTACTAAAAAATGCTTTAATTCAAGACAAAGCGAAAGATTTTAAGCGAGAGAATCAATCGTTACGATTTGATTGATTCATTGGTAAGTCAACTTGCGTGATGACTTTTATTTTTAAACGTTAATAAAAACGACTAAGAAATTATGGATGTTAAATTATCCTTTTTTAATGGACAAAAATGTTTACATAAGAATGTTTAGTGTTTCAATACTTGCGATTGGGTGTTTGTAGCTTCAGCTCTGCTTCCAAACTTCGGATGAAATTCTGATAAAGATTTTCGCTGTCTACTGCTTTCCCTTTGAAACATTGTGGCGTTGTAGACAGCATTTCTTAGGCTGGTAGTTTGGTAGTTTTGTTTTACGGCATATCAACCCTTTTTGGGTTATTTAATGCCGAATCTGGTCTTGTTTTCTTCTCTTTTTTGTTTCTTTCCCCTTTTAATATCTGTTTCTATTTAACCCATAGTTGGGACCCTAACAGGTACTACCACTCCGGGTCAGGGTGGACCTGGGAGCAATGGTAATTAAGAGGAGGCTCCACATTCCCCAAAGTCCGTAAGCCGGATCTCACCATCGGATGTAGTTTAAGGTCATATCCAGGACCGGGAGAAGGGTAGGAAAAATAAAAATAAAAAAGGGGAGGGAGAAAGGGAGAGGGGCTGTTGTTTTTGTTTTTGGTTTTGTAGAACATAATTAAGTTTTACAAACAAAAAAAAACAAAAAAAAAAAAAAACGTCAATGTAGGTGAATTTCGTCTCAGGGAGCCACAGGGCAGCCTGATCTGGTATCACCAGATTTCTTAGGCTGCATTTACCTTGAACTCTACGGAGCTTGTTTGCTTGCTTGTTTGTCCCCGTGCAGAGTAGATAACGTCATCGTTTTGTGACGTCACCCATTAAAACTGATGATAAACGGGTAAAGTGGGTGACGTAACTAAAAGATGACGTCATCCATTAAAACAGAGAGATGAGAGCAAAGTGTGCGCCATGGATTATTACGTCATAAAAAGCAAATGACGTCAGCCATCAAACGAGAAAGTAGAGGAAGTAGATCCTTCATGCCGTTTCATCAAGACGACCCGCGTTGTGAACTAGACGAATCGTCTAGATCCCTGGGGGTATAGAATCTTACTAAGACTCTGTGGAACGTAACGGGTGAATGGTGAATTGCCAGTTATATTGTAAACGACGCGTGGCAGGTACAATTTTATCGAAATATCACATGAATTATAAAATGTCATTTCACATTAAAACATTAGTTATTTATATCGTGTGTGTGTGTGTGTGCGTGCGTGTGTGTGTGTGTGTGCGTGCGTGTGTGTGTGCGTGCGTGTGGGTGTGTGTGTGGGTGCGTGTGCGTGGGTGTGTGTGTGGGGTGTGTGTGTGTGTGTGTGTGTGTGTGTGTGTGTGTGTGTGTGTGTGTGTGTGTGTGTGTGTGTGTGTAGTTGTATCACATTGATATTTGATAAGAATCAAATTCAGAGAATTACAGTTGGTACCACATTATAAGAAAGTATAGTACGAATGGTTGTGGTTGGAAGTTTAAGTAATTTATTGATAATATTACTCACAACAATTATAATCGTCGGATTGAAATTATTTTCAAACATTGGCCATTATAACTGACACGAAACATTTAAAAGAAAAAATAACTAATAAAAATCCCAAAGAAAACGCATTGATTTATGACCTGTCATAAAATAACGTCATAATACGCTTGATACCCATGCACTAATTTGGTCCCTGGTGATCCCAATGGAATGCATAAACCTATAATTATGCACACCTTCATGAGGTGCCAAATGTAATGTTGTCTGTAAACGATGTTATCGAAGAGAGTTAAAATTAGTATAATTATTATATTGTATACCACCTTTTTTACTCTCTTTCTACCTGTCTCCCTACCCTTTCCCGTCAGGATGTAGAATACGTGCAACGGGGTAAGACGAACAGCTGCTGACTATGGAACTAAAGAGCTATTATCTGCGACACTCCATTGTGACCATTACTTGGACTAGACGAGCGATTTGACAGGTCCAATTCGATCAATCAGATGATGACGTAAAGCCATAACATCTATATTTATCAACCCAACCGTATTCCTCAATATATTTGTGGCAAATATCCCTTATAATACAGGTTGAACTTTCAAAATAATTGATGACATTTCAATAGTTGGCATTTTTAAAAAGATATTTATGTTATATATTAAGTGTTCCCGAATAGAACTGGGATAAAAATTTTAAAAAATGAAGATTTGAAGCTGAAGAAAAAACATGTTCGAAAGTAGAACGGAAGTACGGAACCATGTGACAATGGTAGAGAGATTTCCTTTAGGAACGAGACGAAGGCGAACGTTTCATGTAGCTCTGAAAATAATAGCAAATCTTAAGACACTGTCTATCTTTCTAGTTGTAGCCCGATGAAAAATGTAATAAAGAACAAAATAGTTTGTGTAAAATCGCCTCCAAGTTGATTAATTGTAATTAACAACGATACCGCAAGACAACAGAAGCAGAACAATTTCAGCCAATAACCGGCCAATTGAGATTATTTCTTATCGCGTTGTCCTATCATCATTACATGAAACATTTATTTTCACTTTGTAAATGTATCGGCGAGGCAGATTTCAAAAGCTAGATCTATTATAGCCATGTCTATTATTCAATTGATTTTTTACTAATAGCGTAATATTTTTTGAACAATGTGTCAGACCAGTTAAAAAACAACAATAGTATAGAACATTTTCAGATAGAATTAATAAGACATTTTTAAGGATGAAATATTGAACAGCATTCGGCCAGTATATGACTATTGTATTGTATGAATGTGGATTTTCTAAGAGTTAAATTGAAAAGATAATTTTAAAAGGAAAATGTCCAAACCGGTAGAACAAACAAACAATAATCATAAGAATTGCATGTGAATACAAACAAACAATAATTATAAGAATTGCATGTGAATACAAACAAACAATAATCATAAGAATTGTATGTGAATACAAACAAACCGACTGGATTTGATTTGTGCTGGGTCGTCTCCTTCATTTTCTCCTATTTGTTTCGGTAATGGACCTTCTTTGTTCCGATTAGATTCTCACTGCAGGACATTTGGTAAAATAAAATTAATTTTATTTCACCAAATGTCTTGCAGTGAATATCTTATCGGGAAGAGGAGAAAATTAAGGAGACTTCCCGGAGAAAGGGAGAGAACAACAAAACAAAAAGACAATCTCGCTGGGTTCAGTTTGATTTCCTTCAGGGCGAACGTATCCCTCTAAAAACCTAATCACTATCGGTGAAATCAGACTAGTTTTCCTTCCTTCTAATAAAAATGTGGTCTTTCAATAACAGTATTTTATTTCAGTAAACAACGGAGCAAGCAACTATAAGATGAGATGGCTATAATACGCTAACGCTTGTGAATACCCCATAAAAGTTTAGACAAATCTGTGGTAGACCGAGATTCGATCCGAACGAACGTCAAATAGCAAATGGCTTGAATTGCTACCCTCTTCCTTTCTCTGCTTCGTTGGGATACGCTCTCCTCTTCAATTAAAAATAACAACGGAGTTTTCACAGAAACGTGTTAACTCTATATTTTTCAACCAATGATTATAGTTTCAAAGCCAAAATTTAGCAAGTCTATGTTAAATGGGCAAGCTGGCGCGAACTTCGAAACCCATATAAGAACGAGGAAATAAACAGCTAAATGACAGATTCAACCGACACACCTCGAAAGAACCCACAAGAACGTATGCTCCCCCTTACCACCGGCGTTTGGCTGGGGAGGCGAGAAGAAAAGAACACTTCAAAATGCACGTACAAGCTTTCCTCACCTCGCGCACATCTACTCACGCACTAGCAAGAAGTCAAGCAAACAGAAACACATCGCTACCCACTTACACGCATTAACAAATATAGGTGTATACATCTTTAGCCCTCGTGTCTGTTTATTTGCTGAACATTTTCTACCAAAGAACACGTGTTGTATAAACTTTACCAATGAACCTTTTTTCATTAAAACTGACTTTTATATTCATGTAAAATTGTAGTTCTATTAATGTTTTGTTGATTAATCATGTTTTCTTCATTTTTCATTTACAAAACTCTATTCATGTTAAGTTAGCACTCGTAATAAATCCATATGAACGTAGCAACTAAATAATTGCCCGGCGAAACGTTCGAAGGCGATTGTATACATCTGTTAAGACGTTGTATGTGCGTATGTAACGATTTGTTTGACCTCCTCCTCCTTCTTCTCCCCTACGCGCGCAAGAAGGAGATGTATAGGAATTAGAGTTAACATTTCGTGATGGCGTTTCTGTTTCAATCCTTTCATCGGTCCACTCGGCTCGTGGGGAATCTAGAAATAAACAGCATAAAACATGTCTGTAATGAATCGATATATAAATGACAAAATGTGCATGTCTGTCTCTCTGTGTTTCATGCTTTCTTTATTGTCTGTCCCAAGCCTAACACTCCTGTCATTTATAAATCAACGCACCCCGGGGGTTGTTTATAGAAAAAATAAACATACATACTCAAATGCTAGCGTCGTAGAATTGATCTATTTCAATTTAAACACTAGACCTTGCGATGGAGGGTCACCAATGTTAAAGATAAAGTAATATAAAAACAAGAATGACAAAGTCTATCCAGACATAAATATATCAATTTTATTGACAACTTTTCGGGACAACCAAAAGTAGTTAATGAGAGTTCGGATTATACAAGAACGTTCTGTTTCGTATGTAAGAAAAAGTTCAGTAGCCATGTTTGTTTCGGCTGGCGCCGTGTAAGTTTGCGCGTGACAATGTGTGTGTAGGCATTGGAGATGTGTGTATATTAGCTTTCCCCTGTTTTGTCAGTGGGCGAGTACGTGTGTGAATTTGCGTGTAAGTGCGTTCGATGAGCGGCGTGTGTATGTGCTGTCGATATGCGTACAGTAGTTCGGAAATGTCTCTGTGACAGTGTCGGGCAGCGCCGGTATGAGTTGACCGTGAGCACTAGTATGAATAGACAGAAAGAAATCCCTGGACGGAATTGAACAGCTGGAAATGAGAAAAAGAAAACCGAATTATTTTATTTTATGGGCTTATCAAAAGATAGGATAGAAACGAATTAACTTCTCAAAGTCGATATGAGAATAGTCACGGAGGAGGGATTCTTGACCGCTGAACTCCGTGGGAGGGGGGGGCTTATAGTAACGGTCGAGTGTTAAATCTCGAATTGGGTCAATTGGTTTTAAGTGGGTCGTCCGAGATGGACGCTAGTTAATTACTCTGTGGGACAGTCCTGATATATTTCAGTTGTTGTCGAAATCAGAAATAAACGGTCATAAACGAATTTGGCAGCTGTGTCGAAATTACTTTTAGAAATTCTGGATAAACGCAATAAAATTTATTTCTCACTATAAATCGGAGACCACCGTGAAACCCCCCGAGTAGAGGCGAAGTATGTCTCGATAAAAAGCAAGCAAGAACAGTTTTAAAAGACAGTTGAGTCACAGTCGGAGAGAGAGTGAGTTAGTAAGAGGCCATCGGCCGCTGACGCTGTCAGTTGGTGAGGCCGTCAGTTACGAGAGAATTGGACGAAAGAACTCGCTCTGTACCTTTCCCACCGAAACTGACATATCAGTTAATGTATATGTTCTTTTCTAGTCCCGAACTTAGAACAGATTTTCACTGACAACGATCATAGAAGTCAACCCGGCGAACAAATAATCGCCGATACGTACATGTTAAAAAAGAAAAAAATGTTGGACGTGAACACGAAATAAAAAGGGAAAAATACCCAGCATTTGGAAAAACTTGTACAAATTGTTTAAGAATGAACCATTTTCAAGCTGTATGCAAGTTCAAAAAGAAAAACATCGAAAGAGTTGAAGAAAATGAAACCAATAGGAAAGTCTTTACATTAAAAAACGAAAATAAGAATGTTGAAAAAATTGAACAAAAGAAAAAAGATATTATATTAAAAGTAAAAATTCACAATGTCGATTTGGATATGCAAATAGACACCGGCAGTGAGGTAACGCTTATACCAAAAAATTTCTGAGAACGGATTGGAAAGCCGACTTTACGAAAGAGCAGTGTACAACTCCGCCAATTTGATGGGTCGGACATAAAAACTTTAGGATACTTTGAAGGTTCCTTAGAGTTAAAAGACAAATTCGAGGTAATACCTATAATTTTCACAAATTGTAAAACGAAGCACGGACTCTTGGGAAACGATGTGCTTAAAATAAATTCTACCAAACTAATTAATGAGATGAAAATGGAAAAAACGGAAATTTTGTAACAACTACAAAGCTAGTTTAAAATTAAAAGAAAATGTTACCCCTCTTATTATGAAGCACGAAAATCACCAGTACATTTGTTGGCATTTGTAGTAGAAAAACTACGAAAATTAATTGAACAGGACCTTATTGAACATGTTTTACCTGGGGTTAGCAAGTAAGCATCACATATTGTAGTTTTTAGAAAGGCAGACGGAGACATACGTATATGTGGAGATTATAAAATAGGCGTAAACCACAAAGTTTTCTCGAATTCGTATCCTATACCTAATGTCGAGGTTGCATTACATGCGCTGGCGGGAATGAGAATTTTTACAAAAATAGATTTGAAAACGGCATACCACCAAATTCCAATAGATTATAATTTCAAAGAAGTAACAACGATAAATACGCCAATAGGGTTGCTAAAATGGAAAAGAATGTCATATGGCATGAAAACAGGAAGCGCCATATTTCAAATAACCATCGAACAGGTTTTAGGAGAAGATATAAAAAATATAGTATGTTGCCAAGTCGATATTTTCATATGAGCAAATAATGAAATTGAATTAAAAAAGAAAACTGACATCGTCTTGAACAAATTAAGAAATGCGGGTATGACTATAAATGCAAAAAAATAAACAATAGTAGTAAACAATAGTAAACAATAGTAAACAATAGTAGTAACATATCATTTTTAGGGTATTCTATTTCAAAAGAAGGTATATCACCAGATCAAGCTTTAATAAATAAAAAATATTCTAAATATCTATACCTACAAACAAAAAAGAACTTGAATCTTTTGGGCATTGGTCAATTTCTACAGGTGACATTTACCAAAATATACAGACCTGACTAAACCGTTTGCAAATTTAAGAAAAAAGAATGTTGAATTTATTTGGTCAGAAAAACAACAAAAAGCTTTTGAGAGATTGAAATTAGTTATGGCAAAGAAACCAGTAGTAAAATTTTTGATCCCAAAAATGACATTACGTTGTAATAGTCTATGATCACTTTTCAAGATTGTGATAATATTCCAGATATCAATTGTTCATTTGATATCTGGAATATTATCACAAGAAGGACATCCGATAATGTATTTATCAAGAAGACTAGCAAACACTGCATTTAATTATTCAAATATAGAGAAAGAAGCATTGGTCATTGTATGGTCCACCACCAGGGCTAGACAATTTCTAATTGGAAAAAGATTTCTCTTGAGAAGTGATCATAGACCATTGGAATTTATATTCAATCCAAGAAAAGAATTACCCAAAGTTACGACATCAAGAATATTAATGTGGGCACTAAAGATAATGGCATTTGACTTTGATATAGAATATATCAAAGGAAATTCAATTCTACACGTAGATGCACTATCAAGGTTGCGATTTTACAAGCAGTCAAAAGATAAAACAGAAGAATAATTTGAAGATACATTCTTACATTGGGTAGAGACTGATGTTTTATCTTTAGATAGAATGGCTATGGAACTAGACATGATCCAGTACTAAGTAGGATAACATCGAGAATAAGAAAAAATATATGGGGAAATTGTTCCAAGGCAGAGAGACCTTACTAAGAAATAAGGCATAAATTAACGATAGAAAATGGAGTGATTTGTAATGGAGACTTGATAATTCCTTCAGAAACACACAGAAATTTGGTGATGAAAATATAATGATGATATACACTGTGGAGTAGTGGCCACACAAAAAAGGAATAAAACTAGGAGCATGGTGGCCGGGATATTCACGAGATATCGAAGAATATATTTTTAAAATTGCAAAAAATGTAGAGAATTAAGAAATTTTACGCAGAATACTTTACATTCATGGTCCAGAGAAGTAGAGCCATAGAGTCGTGTGCATATGGATCATGCGTACATTTCTAGAGTGGGGCTCTTATTAATATTAGTAGACTCTTTTTCAGTCTGGCCTAAATTAGTCCGTGTGCCGGACAAGAAAAGTTTTACCATGAAACAGATTCTAAGGGTCATATTCTCTAGAATGGGTATCCCAAAAACCATGGTATCTGACAATGCTCCAGAGTTTTGTGATGAAGGTCTTAATTTATGGTTGGAAAAAATAGGATGTAAACCGTATAAGACACCGCCATATCACCCTCAATAGAATGGGTTGGTGGAAAGAATGGGGCATACCGCAAAAACAGGACTAAAAGCATGTTCTCAGCAAAAAGAAAATAGAGAAGTTTTCTACCAAGGTTGCTTTTAAGCTATCGAACAATACCACACGCGGAAAGATTAGAAAGTCCATCAGCTTTAATGGGAAGCCAAATTAGAGGTCTGTTAACTATGTTGTATTCTACAAATTAAAATATCTTGTACAAAAAGAACAAAGAATCAAATCCAGAAAGGACAGAATTCATCGTGTAAAACAGCCCACAATGCAGCTATAATAGATAGTAAAAACGGAAACAGTGTGTTGGCCCATGCAGACCAAATAAGTTCCCAGGGTGAATACGAAGAGCAAAATGAACAAATCGCTGCGACTTCTTATGTTATTGAGTTATTAGAACAACCTGTACAGAATAAAACGTCGGAAGATGAAACAATGCATTATCAAGCATGTCAAAATTAAAGTTCGGAGTCGGATTCGGATCAAAGTATGAACGGGGACGACCCTGGTTACAGTTTAGTGCGAGATAGGTCGAGATCTCTCAGAGAAAGAAATAAGGGAGAGTGAGAAGAGCAAAGTAATATGGAAAATGAAACGATCATTAGAAAAAGTGCAAGATGCACTAGAGACATAAAGCTGATACGTTTCAGGGAGATGTGGTGATACTGGCTAATTGATATGCATAATTAGCATAAGTAGAAATAGACTACTCCTTAAGTATAGCTAGCAGTGAAAAGTATACTAGCAACTGACTAAGTAAATTTACACCTTCAAAACAATAATCTTGAAAATAAAAATAAAATGAAAAAATTGAGAAACTGTGTTATTCCGAAAACAATAATAAAAGAGTAGAATCATTTCTATTAACGATTAACTTAAGGAATTATTGATGTACAGTACTGCAATAATCAGACAACATTTGCACCCAACCCACGAACCCTAACCCGTCGTCATCCATATTTTATTTTCATAGAATCAACGTCCGCGTCACTTTCACAATTCATGTTCAATCATTTATAATAATAAAATGTAAGTTTGTAATTTTTATGTAATTATTTTGTAATTTTTTAATTATTAAATAATCATTTATTCTTAATAAATAATTGTTGGAGCTTTTTTCCCAGAATAATGAAATTGTAAGTCATTGAATTTAATTTACTTTTTCACATTTAACTGCGCCTTTAGTTTTATTTATAAAGAATTATTTTCATTTAGCGCTACGACACATTTAAGAATAAATCGATTAATTTAATTGCTAAAGTTTTTAATCACGATCTAAACAAAAATAAATTGACGCAGACGACACATTTAAGAATAAATCGATTAATTTAATTGTTAAAGTTTTTGATCAACATCCGTACGAAAATAAATTGACGAAGACGAAACATTTAAGAATAAATTGATTAATTTAATTACAAGAATTTCTAACCATCATCTAAACAAAAAATAAATCGACCTAGACGACACATTTAAGAATAAATCGATTAATTGACTAGCTAAAGTTTTTAATAATCATCTAAACAAAAATAAATTGACGCAGACGACACATTTAAGAATAAATCGATTAATTTAATTGTTAAAGTGTTTAATAATCATCTAAACAAAAATAAATTGACGCAGACAACACATTTAAGAATAAATCGATTAATTTAATTGTTAAAGTGTTTAATAATCATCTAAACAAAAATAAATTGACGCAGACGACACATTTAAGAATAAATCGATTAATTTAATTGCTAAAGTGTTTAATAATCATCTAAACAAAAATAAATTGACGCAGACGACACATTTAAGAATAAATCGATTAATTTAATTGCTAAAGTGTTTAATAATCATCTAAACAAAAATAAATTGACGCAGACGACACATTTAAGAATAAATCGATTAATTTAATTGCTAAAGTGTTTAATAATCATCTAAACAAAAATAAATTGACGCAGACGACACATTTAAGAATAAATCGATTAATTTAATAGCTAAAGTGTTTAATAATCATCTAAACAAAAATAAATTGACGCAGACGACACATTTAAGAATAAATCGATTAATTTAATTGCTAAAGTTTTAAATCATCATCTAAACAAAAATAAATTGACGCAAACAACACATTTCGGAATAAATCGATTAATTTAATTTCTAAAGTGTTTAATAATCATCTAAACAAAAATAAATTGACGCAGACGACACATTTAAGAATAAATCGATTAATTTAATTTCTAAAGTTTTAAATCATCATCTAAACAAAAATAAATTGACGCAAACAACACATTTCGGAATAAATCGATTAATTTAATTGCTAAAGTGTTTAATAATCATCTAAACAAAAATAAATTGACGCAGACGACACATTTAAGAATAAATCGATTAATTTAATTGCTAAAGTGTTTAATAATCATCTAAACAAAAATAAATTGACGCAGACGACACATTTAAGAATAAATCGATTAATTTAATTGCTAAAGTGTTTAATAATCATCTAAACAAAAATAAATTGACGCAGACAACACATTTAAGAATAAATCGATTAATTTAATTGCTAAAGTGTTTAATAATCATCTAAACAAAAATAAATTGACGCAGACGACACATTTAAGAATAAATCGATTAATTTAATTGCTAAAGTTTTAAATCATCATCTAAACAAAAATAAATTGACGCAAACAACACATTTCGGAATAAATCGATTAATTTAATTTCTAAAGTGTTTAATAATCATCTAAACAAAAATAAATTGACGCAGACGACACATTTAAGAATAAATCGATTAATTTAATTGCTAAAGTGTTTAATAATCATCTAAACAAAAATAAATTGACGCAGACAACACATTTAAGAATAAATCGATTAATTTAATTGCTAAAGTGTTTAATAATCATCTAAACAAAAATAAATTGATGCAGACGACACATTTAAGAATAAATCGATTAATTTAATTGCTAAAGTGTTTAATAATCATCTAAACAAAAATAAATTGACGCAGACGACACATTTAAGAATAAATCGATTAATTTAATTGCTAAAGTGTTTAATAATCATCTAAACAAAAATAAATTGACGCAGACGACACATTTAAGAATAAATCGATTAATTTAATTGCTAAAGTTTTAAATCATCATCTAAACAAAAATAAATTGACGCAAACAACACATTTCGGAATAAATCGATTAATTTAATTTCTAAAGTGTTTAATAATCATCTAAACAAAAATAAATTGACGCAGACGACACATTTAAGAATAAATCGATTAATTTAATTGCTAAAGTGTTTAATAATCATCTAAACAAAAATAAATTGACGCAGACGACACATTTTAGAATAAATCGATTTATTATATTGCTAAAGTGTTTAATAATCATCTAAACAAAAATAAATTGACGCAGACAACACATTTTAGAATAAATCGATTAATTTAATTGCTAAAGTGTTTAATAATCATCTAAACAAAAATAAATTGACGCAGACGACACATTTAAGAATAAATCGATTAATTTAATTGCTAAAGTGTTTAATAATCATCTAAACAAAAATAAATTGACGCAGACGACACATTTTAGAATAAATCGATTTATTATATTGCTAAAGTGTTTAATAATCATCTAAACAAAAATAAATTGACGCAGACAACACATTTTAGAATAAATCGATTAATTTAATTGCTAAAGTATTTAATAATCATCTAAACAAAAATAAATTGACGCAGACGACACATTTAAGAATAAATCGATTAATTTAATTGCTAAAGTGTTTAATAATCATCTAAACAAAAATAAATTGACGCAGACGACACATTTAAGAATAAATCGATTAATTTAATTGCTAAAGTGTTTAATAATCATCTAAACAAAAATAAATTTACGCAGACGACACATTTAAGAATAAATCGATTAATTTAATTGCTAAAGTTTTAAATCATCATCTAAACAAAAATGAATTGACGCAAACAACACATTTCGGAATAAATCGATTAATTTAATTTCTAAAGTGTTTAATAATCATCTAAACAAAAATAAATTGACGCAGACGACACATTTAAGAATAAATCGATTAATTTAATTGCTAAAGTGTTTAATAATCATCTAAACAAAAATAAATTGACGCAGACAACACATTTAAGAATAAATCGATTAATTTAATTTCTAAAGTTTTTAATAATCATCTAAACAAAAATAAATTGACGCAGACGACACATTTAAGAATAAATCGATTAATTTAATTGCTAAAGTGTTTAATAATCATCTAAACAAAAATAAATTGACGCAGACGACACATTTAAGAATAAATCGATTAATTTAATTGCTAAAGTGTTTAATAATCATCTAAACAAAAATAAATTGACGCAGACGACACATTTAAGAATAAATCGATTAATTTAATTGCTAAAGTTTTAAATCATCATCTAAACAAAAATAAATTGACGCAAACAACACATTTCGGAATAAATCGATTAATTTAATTTCTAAAGTGTTTAATAATCATCTAAACAAAAATAAATTGACGCAGACAACACATTTCAGAATAAATCGATTAATTTAATTGCTAAAGTGTTTAATAAATATCTAAACAAAAATATATTGACGCAGACAACACATTTCAGAATAAATCGATTAATTTAATTGCTAAAGTGTTTAATAATCATCTAAACAAAAATAAATTGACGCAGACAACACATTTCAGAATAAATCGATTAATTTAATTGCTAAAGTGTTTAATAATCATCTAAACAAAAATAAATTGACGCAGACGACACATTTTAGAATAAATCGATTTATTATATTGCTAAAGTGTTTAATAATCATCTAAACAAAAATAAATTGACGCAGACAACACATTTAAGAATAAATTGATTAATTTAATTGCTAAAGTGTTTGATAATCATCTAAACAAAAATAAATTGACGCAGAAGACACATTTAAGAATAAATCGATTAATTTAATTTCTAAAGTGTTTAATAATCATCTAAACAAAAATAAATTGACGCAAACAACACATTTAAGAATAAATCGATTAATTTAATTGCTAAAGTGTTTAATAATCATCTAAACAAAAATAAATTGACGCAAACAACACATTTAAGAATAAATTGATTAATTTAATTGCTAAAGTGTTTAATAATCATCTAAACAAAAATAAATTGACGCAGACGACACATTTAAGAATAAATCGATTAATTTAATTGCTAAAGTGTTTAATAATCATCTAAACAAAAATAAATTGACGCAGACAACACATTTAAGAATAAATTGATTAATTTAATTGCTAAAGTGTTTAATAATCATCTAAACAAAAATAAATTGACGCAGACGACACATTTAGAAATAAATCGATTAATTTAATTTCTAAAGTGTTTAATAATCATCTAAACAAAAATAAATTGACGCAGACGACACATTTAAGAATAAATCGATTAATTTAATTTCTAAAGTGTTTAATAAATATCTAAACAAAAATAAATTGACGCAGACGACACATTTAAGAATAAATCGATTAATTTAATTGCTAAAGTGTTTAATAATCATCTAAACAAAAATAAATTGACGCAGACAACACATTTAAGAATAAATTGATTAATTTAATTGCTAAAGTGTTTAATAATCATCTAAACAAAAATAAATTGACGCAGACGACACATTTAAACATGAATCGGTTTATTTAATTGCTAAAGTGTTTAATAATCATCTAAACAAAAATAAATTGACGCAGACGACACATTTAAGAATAAATCGATTAATTTTATTTCTAAAGTGTTTAATAAATATCTAAACAAAAATAAATTGACGCAGACGACACATTTAAGAATAAATCGATTAATTTAATTGCTAAAGTGTTTAATAATCATCTAAACAAAAATAAATTGACGCAGAAGACACATTTCAGAATAAATCGATTAATTTAATTGCTAAAGTGTTTAATAATCATCTAAACAAAAATAAATTGACGCAGAAGACACATTTAAGAATAAATCGATTAATTTAATTGCTAAAGTGTTTAATAATCATCTAAACAAAAATAAATTGACGCAGAAGACACATTTAAGAATAAATCGATTAATTTAATTGCTAAAGTGTTTAATAATCATCTAAACAAAAATAAATTGACGCAGAAGACACATTTAAGAATAAATCGATTAATGTAATTGCTAAAGTGTTTAATAATCATCTAAACAAAAATAAATTGACGCAGACGACACATTTAAAAATAAATCGATTAATTTAATTGCTAAAGTTTTAAATCACTATCTAAACAAAAATAAATTGACGCAAACAACACATTTAAGAATAAATCGATTAATTATATTGCTAAAGTGTTTAATAATAATCTAAACAAAAATAAATTGACGCAAACAACACATTTAAGAATAAATCGATTAATTTAATTGCTAAAGTGTTTAATAATCATCTAAACAAAAATAAATTGACGCAGAAGACACATTTAAGAATAAATCGATTAATTTAATTGCTAAAGTGTTTAATAATCATCTAAACAAAAATAAATTGACGCAGAAGACACAATTAAGAATAAATCGATTAATTTAATTGCTAAAGTGTTTAATAATCATCTAAACAAAAATAAATTGACACAGAAGACACATTTCAGAATAAATCGATTAATTTAATTGCTAAAGTGTTTAATAATCATCTAAACAAAAATAAATTGACGCAAACAACACATTTAAGAATAAATCGATTAATTTAATTGCTAAAGTGTTTAATAATCATCTAAACAAAAATAAATTGACACAGAAGACACATTTCAGAATAAATCGATTAATTTAATTGCTAAAGTGTTTAATAATCATCTAAACAAAAATTAATTGACGCAGAAGACACATTTAAGAATAAATCGATTAATTTAATTGCTAAAGTGTTTAATAATCATCTAAACAAAAATAAATTGACACAGAAGACACATTTCAGAATAAATCGATTAATTTAATTGCTAAAGTGTTTAATAATCATCTAAACAAAAATAAATTGACACAGAAGACACATTTCAGAATAAATCGATTAATTTAATTGCTAAAGTGTTTAATAATCATCTAAACAAAAATAAATTGACACAGAAGACACATTTCAGAATAAATCGATTAATTTAATTGCTAAAGTGTTTAATAATCATCTAAACAAAAATAAATTGACGCAGACAACAAATTTAAGAATAAATTGATTATTTTAATTGCTAAAGTGTTTAATAATCATCTAAACAAAAATAAATTATCGCAGAAGACACATTTAAGAATAAATCGATTAATTTAATTGCTAAAGTGTTTAATAATCATTTAAACAAAAATAAATTGCCGCAGACGGCACATTTAAGAATAAATCGATGAATTTTATTGGTAATGTTTTTAATCATTATCTAATAAAAAAAAATTGACGCTGACGACGCATTTAAAAATAAATCAATGAATGTAATTGCTAACATTTTTAATCATCATCTAAACAAAAATAAATTGACGCAGTTGACACATTTAAGAATAAGACGAATAATTTAATTGCTAAAGTTTTTTCGTCATCATCTAAAAAATTGACGCAAAAACTAATACCAAGTTAAATATGAATCTTTGCAGATAAAAACAAATAAAATCTTAATGTAGTACATCCAAAAATATTGCAATTAAATAAGCATTTCCGTTTTATTACAACAAAATCATACTAATTAACTTTCTTATAAGTATATTTCCTAAACTAAATATAAACTATTAAAAAACTTCTATATTAAAAACCAAATATAAACTATTACAAAACGATATCTTCTCTATTAAAATAAAAATTATAATAATAAAATGAAATATTTTTTCGATTAGTGTATTCCATACTTTTTTTAAAATTCGGTAGCCATTTTTTATTTACACTTGATTTAGAGGTTTTTAAACGTAACTCATTTTTTTATAAGTATGCAATTTTTAGTAAAAAGTGGGTACATTTTTTAATTTGGTATTTTAAGCCTTTAATTTACTCATTATCTTTCAAATAGGATTTTATCTTTGAAACACAATCAAAATTTCAACAGAAACTAATACGAAAATGTATGATAAGCAAATTGCTTACAAAAATGTATGATAAGCAAATTGCTTACGAAAATGTATGATAAGCAAATTGCTTACAAAAATGTATGATAAGCAAATTGCTTACAAAAATGTATGATAAGCAAATTGCTTACAAAAATGTATGATAAGCAAATTGCTTACAAAAATGTATGATAAGCAAATTGCTTACAAAAATGTATGATAAGCAAATTGCTTACAAAAATGTATGATAAGCAAATTGCTTACAAAAATGTATGATAAGCAAATTGCTTACAAAAATGTATGATAAGCAAATTGCTTACAAAAATGTATGATAAGCAAATTGCTTACCAAAATTACTCCCTGATGAAAATTAATCATTTTCCTTCATTTCATTCAAACCATACTTTTTATGAACTTTTTAGCTTTTTTGTAAGTTTTTACTGTCGATCTGGCGATTTTTCCCATTGTTCCGCATGTCAGATTAGATTATCTAGCAAAGTTCACTAAAAGGCCGTTGCAAGTAAGCAACCGGTGTTATTCTTAATAATGTAATAGAACAATTTCCTGTACAATTTCCTGGCAATTACGGTAAATACGATTCTAATGTTATGTTATGCTGGCTTTTGTGATATTTTGTTCGAAAAGTAAGTGCAGTGGAAACAAACAATTAGTCCGTTTTGTATTTAACATTTTCAAATGAAGTCATCTTTCGAATCGAATATGTCGGCCATAGGGAGGGCCTGTGGACAAGTAGTTATAGCACTTGTCTTTAGGCTGGACGACCCGGGTTCGATCCCACTCACGGGTCTGAAAACTCCCTCTGTTCACCCAGCAGTAAATGACTAAAACACAGGGAAAGTTCAAGGCAGCGGAAGGAGAGGGATAGGCTTCGCCTTCCGTATGCTGTGCCCTAGACACGGTGATTCTTAACAAATCTCCGCCGCTACGGCCAGTGTGCGATGTCGGCAACGACACTCGTGCGCGTCCAGGCTATGCGACCTTTTTTTATGTCGGACATTTTAAAGACTAAATCATGATTGGTGATTACTACTTAAATTTGGCTACGCCTCGACAGTAAAAATGGTAGCCATTTACGAACTCCAAAATATGAGAACCTTTTAAAATCTTGTTTATACAAAAATTTGAAATCTTAGTTTTCGAACGCAGTCTAGTAAGTCTGCATGAAATCAAATTCGAATTGTATTTGCTGTAGTTTTCATCTCAAGAAGCAACAATAAATCGGAAGAGTGTGATCATCGAAAAAAATGTCCCTTTTCACGTCGTTCTCTTTGGGGTTTTTTAATGGAAATCGCTCCAGACAAGTCATGAAGCCACTTCATGTAAGGATCTAACAAGAACGAAATATGTTTATCACAAAGGCAGGAGATGCCTATTGGCCTTAGTCTTTAAAAGACCAAGGCTATAGGTAGGAGGAAAACAGTCAGCAGGAAGAGAGTTCCACAAGCCTGCAATTCTTGGAAAGAAGCTACTGGAATAGGAAGCTGTATTAGAATGAGGTATCAAAATAACGAATTGATGGAGATTACTAGATCAACGAGTCAAACGAGCTGGAACAAAAGAAGCAGGGAATAAACCACACAATTCGTAAGAACACAAGCCATAATAGTGTAAGTCAACGTGCGTCCCTCAACAACCCCTAACCTCAACGTTGTTGTGCCGTAGTTTTCTTCTCATCTTCATCGTCGTTCTAGTCGCGTTGTCTATTCCACTGGTCGAGGGTACAGCAAAGGTTTACAAGTCAAGAAAAACACAAACTCACATGCATTATGTATTAGTCAGTTGAAACTCTTAGTCTGTGTGACACCGTCGCAGACTGTCGAGGCCCCCAGTGTCGGAACCTGAAGTCGTCAGCTCATCTCGGGGCTGCCCGATCTGCTCTCGCGCGAAGCTGACTCCAAACTTAACATCTTCTCTCGTCAACTGTCCCGTAAATAACGTATTGTCTGAGTGACCGACAAGCCCTGGCTTCTGAACAATACAAACTGACTACCCCCGTAGTTGTGTGCGTTGATGAGTCATTTCCTATCATGGTCTTTCAACCCATCCTACTTCCGACGAGGAGGTCCCATGAATCATTTTCTATCGCCGTTCGGAGCCCCTCCCCTGTGGTTCATAGTATCACAATAGTACTCATAGAAAATGCTAAGTCTGTGAGATAGAAATTGTAGAGAAGAAGAAAGGTCGGGGACAATCAAATTACAGATACGTTTCTGCACTTTATCAAGAACCCTAAAATTGGACAGAGATTCACCAGCCCAAATATGACAACAGTACTCTATACATATACAAATATACAAATATACAAATATAAAAATATAAAAATACTAAAATATAAAAATGTATTAATGTCAAAATGTTAAAATATAAAAATTAAAAAATATGAAATAAAATGCAACCTTCAAATTGACATAAAATCTTATTAAAAAAGAAAACTTTGCGATTCCATAAACTTATTTTTGTATCTTACTTTCTTTACCTCCCCCCCCCCTTTATTTAACACATTTGTATAACTTCCAGTAATTTCAGATTTATTTATATGTTTCATCCGAAAGCTCTCAATACTGTTCATGCAAATCACTGTTTGATAGGATTGTTCGTTCAGTATATTCAAAGTTACTCCCCTTGAACCATATTCAAGTCATCTTTTCTGAATCATATTCAAGTCATCTTTTCTGAACCATATTCAAGTCATCTTTTCTGAACCATATTCAAGTCATCTTTTCTGAACCATATTCAAGTCATCTTTTCTGAATCATATTCAAGTCATCTTTTCTGAACCATATTCAAGTCATCTTTTCTGAACCATATTCAAGTCATCTTTTCTGAACCATATTCAAGTCATCTTTTCTGAACCATATTCAAGTCATCTTTTCTTAATCATACTGGCAACAAGAGATCAACTCTTCAATTTTTAAGTACACAAAAGACTACGCATTTGCGAGATTCAAAAACTAGGTCCGTTCATTTTCTGGCTTGAGCTTGAAGTATTCTGAACTAGCTTCGTATTTTATTTGGCTTTTTTTTGTCGTCAGATCTCGCGTCTGCTCAAGTCGCAGAATTCATATCGAGAATAGTTCCCAGACAATACAAAGTAAGTCATATTTTTTTAAACAAGGCACGAAGACACTTGATGTAAGGAGCTAAAACAAAAAATACTACTTCAAGGTAAAAACTAGACAACGATAAGTGTTAGATGATAGATTCCGACCCAGAAAACAGCAGTTCCTGCCTCTTTGTCAAAAACAACGCTCATGAAATGCGAGGACTAAACTAGAGTTACGAGGCTGCCGAAAGTAAATCCAAGGTCAACTTTCTACTTTACTATTGACGTGCATTCTCTATAATGTGTTTGCCTTGGCAGTACATGTTTATTTCAATTGTGTGTAGAGGTTTTTAACGTCTACTTTTTCACTGGCGTTTACGTCTGTAATTTTCACCTCCTTTTTATGTACTATAATGTATTATGCTTCTCTTACATTTTTCTTGCATGATCTTTTTCTCTAAGCAATAAATGTATGTGCACTAGGGAAGGACCTCCAAAACTAACCATAGAATCCTATGACGTCAACATTTTATGTGTACTTTAAGAAATTCATACCTCCTGAATTCAAATGTTTTCATTAATTGTGTTTTTAAATCTCTCTAAAATAAAGTTATATTCATAGGAAGTTGTTTTAACGTCAAATGATTTATTTACAGATTAAGTAATCAAACTGTGAAGATACTTATCTTTATCTTGAGAAATAAGTAAACAAAATTCCTTTCTTTCCAGCGGGGGGGGGGTCTGTTTATACACCAAAATAAGCATTTTGATGTGATGTTTTCAATATCTACGGATGATCGAAAGTGAGAGAAACTATTTTTCTGTCTCATTATGATATCTTTAAAAAGAGTTTTCTTTAGTAACTAGTTAGTTGTAGTTCTTCAATCGGACCTGTCTAAAATTACTGTAGCTGTATCTATGTGTTGTGGGTGAACCTACCTACCCTTTAATAATAACTAAATGGTAGCAACCGACTACCATAAATACCGGCTTTTGCCGGGAGAACATTGGGAGGCACTAGCACTGCCAACACTGACTTGTGTATAATTTCTCTGTTCAATACAATTCATTATTATTATCTCTAAACCTGTTGTTCTTTTATTTCATTGTTGGTACCCCTAAACGGGTCCACAACAAATGAGCCGGTATTTATGGTAGCCGGTTGCTACCATTTAGTTATTGTTAAAGGGTAGGTAGGTTCACCCACAACACTATGTTAAAAGAAATTGTGCGTTACAACATAATTAACAGTGCACTGAACACTATGTGCTGATGGAAGTAGGGTTTGTCTAATATGGGAATTCAAAGAGACAACTTATTGAGAGAGGAAGTTACAGGCTCCCATACTTTGTCACAAGGGCTGTCAAAAACGTTATTCACCACTAACAAATAAAACACCTAGTTACAATAACAACTTTTGAAATCGCTGTTAATTTCGATATTTTACAATTGCCAATAGTCACTTATATTATATAAAAATATTTTGAAAAATGTGGAACTCTTTTCTAAAATCGATGTTTAAAACCGAACATTTCAAAGGATGGAACTATTTGAAATCATTAAAATCTCTTAAAAGATAATTTTTTTTTTAATGTTTTTTCTTTGCAATTGTATATATTAATGAGAAAAAGCAGTATTTTTTCAAACCATAATAATATTGAATTTATTTCCATTTTTTATTTACGAATTAACGGTAAGTTTACAAAAATATGTGTTGATTAAACATAAGAAAAATAAATATGATATCTTTATTTAGACTCTTCAGCATTATATAATATCAAAATTTCGATCGATTATTGTTGTGAAGTAGTCCAACAGTAAAAAGAAGTCAACTCGAGGTTGGGTTAAGATAACAAGTGTATTAACATAAAAAGTACAAAGGTAAGGAAACTGACTGGCACTCGGCTAGACAGTTACAATACTGTCCTTTTTCTCTGGTGATTGTCTACTCGCACTATTTATAGTGAGAACCGGTGTAGTTTCTCTTCTGTTAGAACGGCCGGTGTAACAATTATAAAAATAGTTTTGTTCAGATTTAATAAAATGAAATAGGGGGGGGGGGTGAACACGTATCAAAAATATTTCCTCGTATATATTTCACGAAAACTGCATTTTAAATATAAATTAATCCAAAAGTGAATAAGTATCGAAAATGTTCTTGAAAATCTGACTATTAGTTGATTTTTGCCAGATTTATTAAACACACGGGTGTTAGCACGTAAAATTGGTCAACACATAGGAACGTTGTTTTAAGGCGTCGATAATGTAAACGCGATTTTAGTTTCTCATTTTCATTATTTTTGTACGCTGAAATTTGTTTTTAATCATTAGCAGATTTAGGTTTCTTCTTATGAGTGGTACAAAAGTTATGATGATAATATTAACCTATATTAAGGTGGGGTAAATTCTGTGGTGCGCTTTGGAGGTCCCTAATCTACACATATGCAAATTCAATTGTTTTTTTTTAATTATTACAATGTCTTTATTATTGTTTTTCCGTTATATTCCGATCTGGTGTTCTTAACGAGAACACGTGCGTCGTTGGAAAATTTGATATTATAATTAGAAGAATATTCGCCTCAGGACGAGTAAAATCAATTCCCCCACAGAAGTGTTTTGCAGCAATTTTATGTCTCCTTACGAAGATTAAAATCAACATACTTACTAAACCTTATTCTAGAATCTTTATTCGAATTTGAATAAAAATCCATTACATGATTTGGTTTTTAGAAAATATCTCAAATTTAAGGCTTAAGCTTAAGAAGAAATTGAAATTCAGGGAACCATGCTTCAGTTTGGGGCACGAATCGTCTATGGTTTTAAAGGATGACGTCATTATTTTGTTATTTCAACATTTACGACACCATAAAGCATCTTCCCAGTGTATTCCATCTGTTTTAGTGCATGATGATATCCCTTCGTAACGCCATAAAGCATATTCCCGATGTCTTCCACCCGTTTTGTGACGTCATCAAGTGTGCACGGCGACAAACAAGATAACAAGCAGCGTTTTAGTAGTAAACTAGACGGTTCGTTTACTCTCCACAGAGCCGACCCGTGTTCTCTGTTTTAATTGATGACGCCATTCTTTTTATATATATATATATATGACATCATAAAGAATCTATCTCCGATGTATTTAACCTGTTTTAGTGGATGGACGGATGTAATGTCTTCCCTTTATGATTTTATAAAGGATTTGTCCGTTCACATGGATGACGTTATCATTTTGTGACGTTATCTATAGTGCAAGGAGACAAACAAACAACGTAAAAAAACAAGCAATGCCTTTATTAGTATATGAATATAGATAATGAAAAACATGTCCTTTTATTTTTATTTATTTTTGTTATATATATATATATATATATATATATATATATATATATATATATATATATACTTCCCTCTCACAGCAGAAAGATGTGACACAAGGTCGGAAGGTGGGATTGAAAAGCCAGCGCTCGAGAAGATGAGCACTCTGGCCTACAAAAAAATGGCTGTGCTACCCCGTCGGCATGCCCCGGTAGTGGCAAAGCCTGGAAGGGTGGACCTCCTAGAACTGCACAGGACAATACCCCGGAACGGCGGAATCAAGACCCGAAGGCCTATAAAGTGTAGTATCCATCGGAACAGATACTACACTTTGATCCCAGCCAAAAGGCCAAAAACAAAAATGTTTGACCTCACAAAAAGGGCCGAAAAGTCTTAATGAACGAGTAGCAAAAGAACAGAGAAGAAGGAAATAATCTAATTAAAAATTAAAATTAAAAATTAAAATTAGAAATGACAGGAAGATTCCAACCAGTAAATTAATTTAATATTTTGTTATTTGCTTACCATGTCTATTTTGTTTAGTTATGTTTTTATCCAAACATACATATTGAATATTATGAAAGCTCTTGGCATGAATCTTAACAAAAGGGTCACTCAAGACATTCTTTGTAATTTTACAAGTTGTGTTATCAGTTTCACTGTGGGTGTTCTTGGGTTGGGCCGCACATTTGCCGCTTGCCACACGTTGTGTTCTTCCTGTCTCCTTTTCAAAGCGATTGATGTGCACATGATGTTTAAAAGCGGGAATATGATTACGGCCTATATTCCTACTTTTTAAATAATTATCGTCATCACGGAAGTTTTGATTTTCTGATTTCATAGGTCCCAAACGAGGTTCAAGATTTTTATTGCAGAAACAGAAAGAATCGCATGATTCCTGACATTTATTCACTGGTTTCTTTGCGCTGTGAACGTTTGGTTTCTTCTTAAGATGACAAGTTTCCGCTCGAGGTTTCTCTCTGTCCTTCACTTGAACCTTTAATTCTTCTCGGTGAACAGATTCTTTTCCATCTTTGCCTTCTCGAACGTAAGAGTCGCATTTATCAGAGTGAACATGTTCAAGATCGAATCCCGTTTCTAGATGACTCGGGGAACGAACGTCATTTTCTACGGTTGGGATCACAGTAGAAACCGTATCAAATGAACCCGTATCAAATGAAGCCGTATCAAATAAAGCCGTATCAAATGAAGCCGTATCAAAGGAAGCCGGAGAGTCATCAGAATCGGAATGATCATTTTGAACAATATATTTGCACACATTCTCGGATTCAATAAAATATTCTTGACGACGTGACGATCTGTTTCTTTCGGCTGTTTCAACACTTGAGCACTGATCGATACAGGCGTTGGGGTTTCTTATATAATCAACCTCCTGGTTCAGAATATTGGGATCATAAAATTGTCTATCCTTAGATTTTGATCTTTCATACTTATTATTTTTCTGGCTGTTATTTTCGACGTAAAATCGATTTCGACGATTATTTTTGATCGATTCTGTTTTCTCTGTCTTTGTTCTATCTTCAATATAAACCGATCCTTCATAAACCTCCGTATCTGCCGAGAAGAAATCGTCGGTGTCAGAATTTAGCGAATTGTGTTTGTTCGATCCAGTTTTAAAATATCTTTTTATTTTTACAGAAGAGGGCGTACTGAAAGTCTCGCAACTGGTGACACTGTGACTTTTTTCATCTGAATTGTGCGGCAAACTGAAAACGGCCGACATAACAGGTAATCTTTCATTCCGATCGTGTCCATAAAAATCACCCGCGTTCCAACCACGTGGCTCCCCATCAAGTTGTTGAGTAAAAACGTGAATATGGTCCTCGTAGACGTTCACTTCAACTTGTGCTGGTGAATCAACTGACCACCCCAGGTTGCCGTTTTTCTTCTCTCTCTCCGGTTGATTTCTTACTCGCCCTTTACGCCATCTCTTTAAGATATTCAGACAAGCCCAGGATTCATACCGTTGTGCTAATTCCATAGCAGTGAAATTTTCGTTGTCGCGAATGGCTTCACCTGCGCCATATTCGAGCAGTACTTTAAGAATATCAGTTTTCCCCCAAGAGGCGGCGATATGCAGTGGAGTCGATCCATCACTTGTTTGGAGATTAGGATTAGCGCCGTTCTCAAGTAACAATTCTGTGATCGCCTTTGTCGTTCCCGCCCCCAAATGGATCGCGGCAAAATCTTCACCCGGAATGACTCTATTCGGATCAGCCCCATTCTGTAATAATGCTTCTATTTTAACAAGATCAAATTCCAAGATGGCGACTCTCAGCTTTTTACCAAAGTTTATCATTTTGCAGCAGTCCGCTTTGTGATAATTGTTTGTATTAAAATGTGTGCTAGATACAGTTTACGTCACACAAGATGACGTCAATTACATGTCGAGATCAATTTCATTGGCTGGCGTCTTTTTCCAACATAATATTAGATTATGCGGTTTTTATCTACCTCCCACAAGGTAAAATATGACACACGGTCGGAAAGTGGGGATTGATAAGTCAGCACTCTAGAGAAAGAGCACTTATGACCGTCAAAAAATGTCTGGGCAGTCCCGTCGGCATTCCCCGGTAGGGGCACCTCAGGCGATTAGCAATAAACTAACCCCTTCTCAAAGGGTGAGAAGGCAAAGCCTGGGAGGGTGGACCTCCTAGAACTGCACAGGACAAACCGACATAAAATCAAGCACCGAAGATCAAGACAATACCGGTCTATAGGGTGTAGTATCCATCGGAACAGATACTACACTTTGATCCCGACCAAAAGTCCGAGTGCACTAACCTCGATGCATAAAGGTCGACCCCTATTGATTTTCTGCCTTCATTGCCGATTTCAAGTAGTTTCGGATTATACCGGCTCCAGCAACTACCCCCACCTGCATCGAAAGGTCCAAGTCTTCGTCTTGGTCGCTTCGTTCTACGCATTTTGCAATACAAATCATACTTTGGCAAATACAACATTTGACTCTTTAAATATAAGAAGTCTAGTCAGCTTGCCCAATAAAAATACTCTATTTACCCCGCCCCATCCTCCTGTATAAAGAATAAACTACTTTTATTAATCTTTTTGCCTGATCCTCCCTTAACTATTAAATGTGTTTGCTTGTCTAACTACTGCTTTTTGCTTGAGCAAGTAGCGACCATGCATAAGGAATTCTGAACGTGATTTTTGAGATTTTCTTAAACTTCTGTCTCAATCACTCCTTTAAACCAGATCCTGCGTTGGTAAGGTTTCTCAGCGCTTAAGCTCTCGCTGAACCCCTACCCCATATCTGGTGATTTGTAAGCAATAACTTTACCCGTTCACCTAAAGTAGTTACCCATCGTTGTTAGGCACAATCGTTAGTACCCGAGGAACCTTGAAGTCATCATTCCTTTTACCACCAGTAATGGATGCGGTACAGCAATCGGTCTCAATTTGGTTTTTAAAAACCGTCAGGATTAACAGTGTCATCACAAATTGAAGCTTTGCTACTTTCTACCAATATTTTGTTGACCTAACGTATATACGATACAGTGAACCACAAGACACTACTACTGAAGGTAGTCAAAATGACCAAGAACACAGCATTTGTCAAGATTATTCAGTCACTGTTCACCAACCGGAGATTTTTCGTTGAAATGGATGGAAAGAAGAGTCGGTGGAGACCTCTGGAAAATGGACTCCCCCAAGGATCAGTCCTTGCTCCTATCATTTTCAACATATAGAAAGACAGACTAGAGCGTATACCTACCCGTTTCAATATATATACCAACGACCAACCTGAACTTGATGAAATCCGCAGATTCATCTATGCAGATGATCTTTGTCTCGCCATGCAAGCGCAGGACTTCAAAACTATTGAGCGATGACTTTTAGACGCTCTCAATACCCCATAGTACTCCAAGAAATAAGCACTTAACGCTAACTCAGGAAAAACACAGGTCTGTGCATTTTATCTCAACAATCGTGAAGCAACCAGGAGGCTCAACATCACCTGGAATGGCAATTGTAATTGACTGAGCCAATCCCCCCCCCCCCCCCCCCGACATAAACGACAAAGAATAACCTGTGCCGTGCATAAAATTTGCATAGCGTCGATGTGAATTTATAAAACGAAAGGATTTGAGAAGGAAAGAAAAGATGGCAGAAACGACGATTGGTTGATAGACGATTGTCCCAGATTTTTCGTTTTGTTTTGTGCGTTGCTTTCTTAGAAGCTATCTCGGCGTCAGGATGGGAGATAAGATTGGCCTGAAGCTTATACCGGAGTTAATTGGTTCAGACCTCAGCCAATCAATTATTGAATAGATTGAGAAGCGTGTGTGTTGGCTTTGCTCTGTAAAGAAGATAGAATGCATAATCCCCATGCGTTTGACAGGCGGTGCTTTTGTAGTGTACCAAGAATTGAGTGAAGAAAAAAAGGGGGTTATGCGTTCATAAAGGAAGTTTTATTTACAACGTTCGCCCTGGACTTCCATGCGGCGTATGTGCGGTTTATTGCATGCCGCATGCACCCGAGTGAAACCGTAGATCTGTATCTGGCGGACCTTCGGAAGCTTTCTGTACCATTCGATGGTATGATGGATCGAGGCCTCAAAGCAGCCTTTGTCCATGGGTTGGCCGACCATGTCCGACAGCTCCTACGAGCTTCTTCTCAAATAGAAGAAAATGAGCATTTCTCAGCTAGTGGCTCGAACGAGAACTAGATAGAACGATGACTCACCCGAACCTGCATTAAAGAAGGATTGAGCCCGGGTGCTTGACTTAACTGTCTGGGAAGTAGACGATGCCCTGTTTTGGAAACGTGAGAATGAGCTGCCGGGCGTCTCAGACACTATTACTAAAAAAAAGGTGTTCTCTCTCTGCGGAAAGCTTGTTGGGCATCTACCAGCAATTTTAACCACGTACAGGCCAAAACCGATACACGTAAAAGACCTCGGGCAATAACTAGACAATAAAGCAAACAGTAAGAGAAAAGAACAAGCTATTTTAAACAACAAATAATTTATTGAAGAAAGAAAAAAAGGCAAAATGAGTTCGGCAGAAAGTTCATGGCTCAAAGTTCACGTTCATAGACTGAATTTAAGTTCCGATGGACACACGGAAAGGCTGCATAAATAAAGTCCTAATTATGCTGCCCGAAGGCTTATTAACTTTGCTAGGAAAGACATATCAGAAAAAGAGAAAGACTTACTTGTAAGAATTTTGTTAGTAAAATAAAAAAAATACCAGAAGAATATAGAAAAGTCCTTTTAGTTCGCGCTGATTTGTTTCCCTTTGATTGTTCATTTTTTTCATGTACATCGCATCGTTTCTTCGATCGACTCCTTTTGAGAATAGTGGCACTCTTTCACGTCAACTCTTCATTTGGAGACATCTTTCGAAACACACTTCGTTTTGTCTTTTCTAAAGGCACATTTGCCTTTCAAATTAATATCTTCCTTGCTTCTGTTTTTAGAATTCAGTGGACTTCTCCGTCCAACGTAAATATTCAACCTCGAACACTAGTTGAAACTCCAACTTCTTTGAAGATTTTTACAGACATGCACTCTACATGTTCCTGTTTTTAACATTCTTGTTTTTAGGACTTTCTCATGTCCGAGTTGTGTCGACCGACCTCTTCACCTCGAGATTGTTTCAGCAACTGATTGAATTTCGCGGTTATTTCAACAGCTTCCGGCGTCAAACGCCCACGCTTCAGACACCCGACGCGTGCCATCAGCAGCAGTCATTCATTACAAGTTCTTATAAAAGTGGGTTTTAGAAGAAGAAGAAAAGAAAAGAAGAAGAAGAAGAAGAAAATAAATTTCTGACACTCTCCCGAACAAAAAAAGAAAAGAAAAAGAAAAAGATCGCTCACTTACAGTCTAATAGTAAACATAGTCAGGATTCTTATCCTTAACACACTTTCTACCTCTCTTAGGTTTAGAATTCTCAGCTCCATCATCATCACTGCACGAATCCTTATTTTTCCCAGGTCTCACTTGGTACGAATGAGATATAGATAGCTCCATAGGATACAAATGCCTAATAGAATGCTCACTACATGTCTCTCCCTTCTTTATCAAGGCAGAGCGAACAATTCCGTCAGACCCCTGAGTAAGCTTAACAACTCTACCTAGCTTCCAATAGGGCCTAAGTTTAACGAGATTCCTAACTAGGACTATATCATCTACCTTAATTTTGTTACCAAATTCCGCTTGATGCAAATCCCTAGACAATTCCCTCAGACTCAGTAAATATTGCTCATACCACAATGACTTGAATCTGATTAAAAGGCATTCTCTACTTTTCAAACTCTCGATCAAATCCACTCGATTCGGGGGCACTTCTAAACAAGAATCGTTTTCAAGGTTCAAGAACACGGTTTTCCCAGGAGAAAAACGCATAAAGGCACTAGGAGAGATGACTTCCAGGGAAGCATCATCGCTACAACGATAAGTCAAAGGCCTATCATTTACCGCTCTTTGTATGTCAGACAAAATGGTTAGCAGTTGAAAGTAATCTAACCTCTTGCAACCAATTGTTTTGAATAGACAACACTTGACAGTTTTTATCAACCTTTCCCATATTGCTCCGAACCAAGCAGAATACGAAGGAATCCTGCAGTGTTTTATATTACACATTTCCAAATCTCCTCTGAATCCATCAGAGAGAAGAACTTCTTTTACTAAGTCGCACCCAGCAACAAAGGATAAAGCATTGTCTGAGTATATGTGTGATGGCACACCATATACATTGAAGAACCTCAAAAAGGCTAACACTACCGATTGAGTACTCATTTCTTCAACCAACTCCATATGTATAGAACGCACACTAAGACAAGTGAATAGCAATATGTACATCTTTTTTACTTTACTACCGTCCTCTACCCACAGGTGACCCGTGAAGTCTATCCCCGTATGGTAGAAAGGTCTGATAAGATTAACTCGATGTTTGGGTAGGTTTGTCATCTTAGGATAACGAAAAGACAAGGAATTAAACTTCTTGCATATCATACAACTAGCAAGAACAATTTTGACGGCCTGCCTGGCCTTGGGTAACCAAAACCCAGAATTGCGCACCTTATCAAGCGTAGCAGCAATCCCCAAATGCTTGCATTTTATGTGACACTCCATCACCAACAAACTGGTTAGGTGACACATTTTAGGCAGCAGAACAGGACTTTTCACTTCTTCGGAAAAATATTCAGAGTTTTCTATACGTCCCCGACAACGTAACAAATTGTTGTCATCCAAAATTAGGTTCAACTTATTCACCAACAAAGGAATATTACTTTCAACTTTACTTTTCAGAAAACTTATTTCTTCAGCGAAAAACTCACTCTGGGTAACCTTAATCAAATAGGACTTTGCCTCAGATGTAAAATTGACATCACGCTTATCGCCCTTTAACTTGGCAATAAATTTAAACACAATCTCTAAGGTACTTATCAACCTTTTGAGAGAAGAGAATCTTTCTAACTCAACCACACATGAGTTAGAATCCCCATTCAAGCCAGTATAAGCAGTTACCAAGGTCTTGCATTTGTCACTAATGCAATCCAACTTATAGTCAGGCCACTTCAACTTTTCTGTCTGTAACCATACTGGACCTCTAATCCAAAAGTTTTTATCCTTTTTAAACTTACTAAAGGAAACGCCTCTAGTTAACAAATCTGCAGGGTTTTCACTAGTACTTACATACTTGAACTTTAAGGTATAACCCTTACAACTTATCTCATTCATAATGAATTTTATATCCTTCAAACGATTTTTAGTGAACTGGCATTTAGTGTGTACAGATTCAGACAACAACCAAGATAGCACTACCTGTGCATCTACAGCAATGATAATTTCCTCAAACAGCTTGGGAAACATTTCAATCAAAATAAGGAGATGCTTAATTCCCAGATATACAGCTAGTAATTCCAACGTAGGAAGAGTTCTTTTAACAGAAGGAGCCACTTTGGCTTTCGCATAAAATAGCCTGGCCTCTCCTCCCTGATACATATATTCGACTATGCCATAAGCAAGATTCGAAGCATCACAAAACACGATCAAGGTAACAGGCGAATTGGTTTGTACTGAACATCTTTCAAAACCAATTTTTTGAACATCTCGGAGATTTGCCTGAAAACTATTCCAAACAGACAACAAGCCATCAGGAACTACCTGATCCCATGCCACTCCTGATTTCCAAACTTGACTTAATATAATTTTTCCTTTTATAGTTATAGGCAATACTAAACCTAACGGATCGAATACAGACGAACTAATGGATAGCATATCTCTTTTTGTGGAGACTGACTTTTTAACTTCACCTTTGGAGATACCAATTTCGTCTGACTCAGGGTCATACCAATACCCCAGTACTTTCTCACAGGGCACTCCATGAGAAGAGTAATTGTTATCTGCTCGAATGCGAGCAGACACCAATTTACTGTTACTACAGCACGTTTTCAATAAGAAGCTTCCCTTTTCCATGACATTCACAGCCTCGGTATAGAGTTTCAACAATTCATCAGGAGACCCATGTGTTTTCACTAGATTATCTACGTAAAAGTTTTTTAACAACATGTCTCTACAAGGTCCCGATGAGTGCTTCTCAACGTGGTGCTTCACTACGTAACTTAAGATGAAGGGACTAGACACAAACCCGAATATCAGAGTTTTGTATCGAAAACACACTAATTCATCTTTTATTTTTAAAAAGAAACAGAATCTATTTTTGTCAAAGTTATTCTTTAGTCTAATCATCAGAAACGCCTTTCTGATGTCAGCCAATAATACATAATTATCTGTTCTAAACTTGAACAGAAGTTCTAACATGTCAGTATACAGATTTATGCCACTATAGGCACAATCGTTGAGAGAAGGTTTATTATTTACCCTCAACGAGCAATTGAAAACAGGCCTAATCTTAGTCGTGCACTGCACATCATTTTTAAAGACTGGCCGGTGCGGTATCCACGTATACTTGTAGAACTCCGAAGGAGTCGGATGGATTCTTTCAATCACACCCTCACATTCCTGGTCTAGGAAAACTTTGCAATACTCAGAATATAAGTTCTGAGAGGATAATCTGTCCACTACTTTATCTAGGACAGCTAACGATACTCTATGGTTAGAGGGTACTTTCTTTAATTTATCTAAGTCCCACGACAAACCTATGTAGTAATTATTATCTCTGTATTCAATAGAGGAGCTGAATTCTTCTATTTTCTTTCTGTCGTAATCACTACTAACTTCATCAACTATCCCTAATGATTCCAATTTGAACATTTGTTCAATACCTCTGTCCACGGAAGCTCCATCAAGACCATTCCAAGGATCCAGATGGTTGGACTTAGGTTCTAGAGCAAAGTAAACATGGGTCACATCACAAGAAGCATGTTCACCGATGACTTGATTATAATTTAAACCAATCTCCATATGTGGTTCAAAATCAGAGGGGTCGCCAAATAATATCATACCTAGCGAGGACTCAAAAGCAGAACCATTTTTAATCTTTGTTAATCTTAAGGGTCCCAGAAATCTAATCACATCAATCCCTATCAGACCGTATATTTCAAGAACATCACTTCTCAATTCGGAGAAATCAGCAGCAAGTTTAACGTCGCTTTTCTTCAAATTACTGATCACCTCCTCCAACCCTTTCATTTTGAAGGACAAATCCAACTGTTCATCCATCAGAAAATTGATACTTCTCGCAACATCGGGAAAGGACACCTTCAATGTTACTTCATTCAAGTCTTTCTCTTGGCTACCAATAAAGGTCTTTATTACGTATTTCCGACGATGCAAGGGAGACAACTCTTCTTTCATAAATCTATCAGAAAATCTTTTACCCATATAAGACCGTTCACTACCAGTGTCTAGCAGACAATTTACGGTGTGAAATTCGCCACCTACTTCAACTGTGATACCTATCACAGGCAACAATGAAGAACTACTCTTCAACCTGCAAATATTTGACTTCACCACAGGTTTGAGAAAACTCGGACACAAGGCGGACAAGTGTCCCGTCTGATCGCACGACCAACACGTAATCTTATCGTTTTTTTCATAAGGACATAAATTCTTCAGATGATAAGAGCTAGTACACCTAGCACATAACTTTAATTCGCTACATCTTTTAAGTCTTTCTTCGTAAGAGGGAAACTTATTACAGTCACGAGACAGATGATAATCGTTTCTACAAAAACAACACTTAAACTTAACCTTATATGTTTTAACATGAAAATTTTTCAACGTGGAAGGTTTCTTTTCAGGTTCGAAAGGCCTGAATTTACTCTTTTCCTTAAAGGAATCAACTTTACGATATCTCGAATCGTGTTCACAAAATTCCAGTGTTTTAAATATCTCAACACTATTCTCCAGAATTTGGTTCAAAGAAGGATAATTTCCGTTCACCTTATGTATTAATTCTGACTTAAAGGAAGTTGTCAGTTTATTGAATACAATGTGACTTAACAAACGATTTCCTGGAGAATTACTTTCAAAGAAATCTAAACCGAACGAGTTCTTTAACTCGTACAATTGGGTTTTCATCTTAGTCAGGAATTTCTTTACGACATTATTATTATACATGCGATTTTCATTCAACATGGACGAAAATATAGAGTCGACGATACACTTTTCGTCTAAGAACTCTTTCGATAGCAAGTCCAAAGCTACTCGATAATTTTCATCTGATACAGACAGATGTTTTATCACATGAAAGGCATAACCAGAAAGATGGTTTTTCAATATCACTAATCTTAATGCGTCACTATCAAGATTAGCTACACAATTCAAAAATTCTCTATGGAAGTTTAGATAAGCTAACTTATCCGTTTCCAGATCCCTATCGCTAAACTTGGGACAAACTATTTTAGGGGTTAAATCGATGCCTTTTATCCCCTTACTAATTCTGGAATTCTCGTCAGCGTCTTTTTTACAAGGCTTAAACGTAGTTAATTTTTCTATCACTTGTATTTTAAATAAGGCAGCTCCCTTATTAAAACTTTCCACTAACTCATCGTCTGCACCATCAGAGAGATAAGCATCCATAACTTGTTCCTCTAACCGAACTACGTCTTTCAGATATTCATCAATCTGTTCTTTACACAAAATATATTTAGATTCTTCTATCCTACTAGAAGATTTTAACACTTCAAATACGACTAATATTTTATCTTTAGCGTATTTTATTTTTTTCAACAAGACATCTGCTGTTAAACTCGCCATTTTTCAAATCCCTCCCCACCGACTCCTTTCTACATGTACTAAGAGAGGGGGGTTACTACAGACAGTGACACCTACACTTGGCGCCAAATTTTCCCGCCAACTTAAACTGAACAAGACAAGATGGCTGACTCACCACGTGGAGACAATAAAATGGCGACACGCACGCGCGCAAGATAAATTACACAATGAACTCAAAGCAGCGACGAAGATAAAACAGAAAATCATTAATTGACTATAAAAGCAGCTTCTTCAGTCCAGTGAACCTTGATAAGTCTATATACAGTTTGGGCACAAACGACTACCTTTACAGTACAATAAAATAGCGTTTATAGAACCACTCCCAAACGATAGACAGAAAGAAATGGTCTCGCTCACTATTCTTAGTAAGACAGAGCGTAGAGAACCATTAGGCCGAACACCTCTGTGTTTAAACATAGATACAGAATAGAACACAGAGACCTAGAGTTTTATTTATGCAGAATATCGCAATTTTAACCACGTACAGGCCAAAACCGATACACGTAAAAGACCTCGGGCAATAACTAGACAATAAAGCAAACAGTAAGAGAAAAGAACAAGCTATGTTAAACAACAAATAATTTATTGAAGAAAGAAAAAAAGGCAAAATGAGTTCGGCAGAAAGTTCATGGCTCAAAGTTCACGTTCATAGACTGAATTTAAGTTCCGATGGACACACGGAAAGGCTGCATAAATAAAGTCCTAATTATGCTGCCCGAAGGCTTATTAACTTTGCTAGGAAAGACATATCAGAAAAAGAGAAAGACTTACTTGTAAGAATTTTGTTAGTAAAATAAATAAATACCAGAAGAATATAGAAAAGTCCTTTTAGTTCGCGCTGATTTGTTTCCCTTTGATTGTTCATTTTTTTCATGTACATCGCATCGTTTCTTCGATCGACTCCTTTTGAGAATAGTGGCACTCTTTCACGTCAACTCTTCATTTGGAGACATCTTTCGAAACACACTTCGTTTTGTCTTTTCTAAAGGCACATTTGCCTTTCAAATTAATATCTTCCTTGCTTCTGTTTTTAGAATTCAGTGGACTTCTCCGTCCAACGTAAATATTCAACCTCGAACACTAGTTGAAACTCCAACTTCTTTGAAGATTTTTACAGGCATGCACTCTACATGTTCCTGTTTTTAACATTCTTGTTTTTAGGACTTTCTCATGTCCGAGTTGTGTCGACCGACCTCTTCACCTCGAGATTGTTTCAGCAACTGATTGAATTTCGCGGTTATTTCAACAGCTTCCGGCGTCAAACGCCCACGCTTCAGACACCCGACGCGTGCCATCAGCAGCAGTCATTCATTACAAGTTCTTATAAAAGGGGGTTTTAGAAGAAGAAGAAGAAGAAGAAGAAGAAGAAGAAGAAGAAGAAGAAGAAGAAGAAGAAGAAGAAGAAGAAAATAAATTTCTGACAAACTGTCTGGGAAGTAGACGATGCCCTGTTTTGGAAACGTGAGAATGAGCTGCCGGGCGTCTCAGACACTATTACTAAAAGAAAGGTGTTCTCTCTCTGCGGAAAGCTTGTTGGGCATCTACCAGTGTGCGGCTGGCTGCGAGTAGCGACTAGTGTCATCAAGCCAAGGGCAAGCGCGGAGACAGAAGGATGGGACGATCAAACCGAGAATGTCCCATTAAGACGTATGCTAAACGGGACTGTTAATAGAGTGAGTCAGGCCGACTCATGCAATGGTAAATGATGCGTCAATAACGAGGAGCTTGATATGTGGGTTGACGTCAAATTGTTTAGCCACGGGCGTCATGCTCGAATCATATGGGACCGCGATTGAAGTTGCGTGTTGAATGCGGTCAGAACCGGACACACGACACATAAACCTCGCGGAGTTGGATGCCATTTTAAAAGGAGTACATTTGGCTATACACTGAGAGGCTACATCCTTACACATGAAGACCGACTCCTTATGTGTTCACCGATGGCTTGACTAACACGCTGTCTAACAAATCCAGAGTGAGCACTAAGGCTGCGAGTGAAATGCTTATCAGAAGACGATTGCAAACCTTTTCAGAACTGGTCAAAGAGTATGCGCTGGAGGTAGACGTTGTGCTCGCCAGGTCAAGTCAAAATAAAGTCGATAAGATCACTAGAGTCCCGCAGAGGTGGGTGGAGGCAATGAAGAAAGAAACAAAGCCTGTGTCGCAGATATGTGCCGCCGTCGATAACAGCATAGAACCGAGCCAAATACGACAGATCCATTTGAACAGCGGTCATCCTGGAGTGAAACGGACAACCTACTTCGTCAAGAGGATCGCCTCTGGCACGACAACAAGGGCTGTGACATCTGCAATTGCATCCTGTCGCGAATGTCTGTCTATTGATCCTGCACCGATACGAAAGCTTGACTCATCAAGTGTATGGCAACGGTTGGGTATGGATGTGACATACTATAGGGGTGTTCACTACCTAACCCTCATACATTGCAGGCCTACCCAGTTTGCCATATGGTGACTCTTGCGGTGAGAGGATTATGCCGCTGTGATACAGTGTTTCTTTGAGAGGGGTCCACCCGAAGAAATTTTGACCGACAACGATACAGCTTTTAGCAGCAATAGGTTCAGAATGTTTGATGAAAGCTGGGGTGTCAGATTGCGTTTTCGGTGTGTATATGCACCGTCAGGAAATGCTATTGTCAACAACTCCCATAGATCTATTAAACGAATTGCCGCAAGGAAAGGGTGCACTTCTAGAGAGGCAGTTTATTGGTACAGTGTCACGTTGAAAAACGATGTTTATAGTGCGGCGGCTGCGGCGAATGCACTGTATAAGTATGAAAGACATCGCTGACGCCGTTTCCATTGCTACTAGAACACAAGCATGCAATTTATGAACAGGGAAACGTTGTGCTGGTGGCAGCCCGGCCAAACAGGTGCACGGGTGAATGAAGGACAGAAACTGGTGAGTCACAAAACGGTGTGTGTGGACGGAGTGCTGCCTCGCCATGTAAGAGATCTTCGCCTGTATCCTCGGATTAGTGAGAAATTCCGAAGACAGCAGAAGTGCAGCGTCAAGCGATGGCGAATTGTGTGTATCGGTGATGAATGACGAGGCCGATGGTGGCCTTAACCGGTTGAGCGACAGTGACGACTGCGACAGTGACGACAACAATAGCGAAGATCAACAGACGAAGGAGGCTGCCCTGCAGCTGATGCATATGTGATGATGAGAACAGGGGGGATGTAATGAACTGAGCTAATATCCCCGACATAAATGACAAAAAATAGCCTGTGCCGTGCATGAAATTTCCAGGTGAATTGATAAAACGAAAGAATTTGAGAAGGAAAGAAAAGGTGGCAGGAACGACGATTGATTGTTAGATTACAAAGAATTGTATCAAAGGGAAAAAATGCAATAAAACTTATTGGCCTCCAAATAGAAGAAATAATCAAAGAAACTAACATCCCACTCAAAAAGATACATGATACCATCCAACCAATAATATCACCGTGTGAAATAACACCGCCAAAAGTAAACTTTGAAATAAATAAACTCAATACAATTACCAAACATCCTCTCATTTTTCATGAAAAACTAGATTGTTATCCCAAATATACCGTTATATTTACAAACGGATCTAAGGACAAGAATACAACAGGATGTGCAGCTGTACATGAAAACCAAACTATCCAACAACATCTTCCTAAAGAAGCATCGATTTTCAGAGCAGAATCCAAGGGAATAGATTTAGCACTCGATATTATCTCTCGGGGGTAAAAAGAAAAACTTCAGTATTCTTTCCGACTCCTTATCAGTATTAACAACATTGAAAAATAGAAATCTGGGTAACCCACTGATCATCAAACTATTATGTAGAATAACATCATTGCTGAACATTAAAGTGATTATATTTTGTTGGATCCCAAGTAACATAGGAATCTGAGGAAATTATAAAGCTGACACAGCAGCCAAACCTGCCCAAAAAGAGCCCCTCAACAACAAATTTAAATTTCCATACACAGACATCAAGACAAATATCCAAACATATATCCGAAAAAAAATTGTAATCTAGATGGAGCAGTAATACATTCAATAAATTGTTGACAATACAACCTGATTTAGGAGAATGGAGTCAGAGAGAGACTCTGTCTCTCTCTCTCTCTGTCTCTCACTCTCTCTCTCTCTCTCTCTCTCTCTCTCTCTCTCTGTCTCTCTCTGTCTCTGTCTGTCTGTCTGTCTGTCTGTCTGTCTGTCTCTCTCTCTCTCTCTCTCTCTCTCTCTCTCTCTCTCTCTCTCTCTCTCTCTCTCTTTCCCTCGAACGTTCTATTTAGATTGTTTAGTAAAATGCAAAATAAAATTCTGACCTCCGTCCCCATACACCAATTTTGTGTTAATTGAACCTAGGTCTATGAACATTACAATGTTTTCTTTTTAACAGATCGGGGTCACATTGAATCCGATGCTTTTAGATTTGTAAGAGTATCTTTTATAATTTGGGACTTTTAGCCGGACAAAGAGAAATAGTGAGAGAGAGAAAGAGAAAGAGAAAGAGAAAGAGAAAGAGACAGAGAGACAGGAGGTGATAAGGGTAAGATAATTAGAAAAAGAAAAAATTCATGCATAAAATAAAATAATTATATACGAAAGAAAAATAAAAATTATATGATGATGAGAAACACAGAGAGAAAGAGAGAAAGAGGGGGGGTACTTTCATTTACATAATAGAAGATTAACACCTACCGATTCGACGACGACACGTGTTGCTTTGGAACACATTATGCGCGGATAGTTCCCTTCCGATATTTATTGGCTTCGTGGTTTTAATTAGTTTGCAACACCTCATCACTTTATTGCAACCCCTCATCACTTACTTTATTGCGACACATCCTCAAAAGATCTTGGCACACTTTTAGCTGGATACACAATCTTTCTATTTTCTGCGATGTTTTCTGGCCACCGTTAGCAAAACAGCTGTATGTTAAATTTTAAATATTAGATTGCTGTTGTGGATCTTATCAGTCCAGCGCTTAGGGGGCCTACCACCCGGTGTTTTACCGGGAAATTCTTCCATGAATACTTGGTATGCATTGCTTTCAGGACCTCTTCTGACGACGTGACCAAGCTAACATCATGTTAAACACAGGTTAAATATCCTTGTTTAGTTAACAATTACTACCAAACGTTTATAAAGTCAAAACGTAAAAATTAGTACTTTGTATTGTGTCCGTTTTTTTTATATTTGTCGCAGTTTTTTATGTTGCCCATAGTTGGGGAGGCATGTTTCTTCAGAATGACATTATTGTATAAATGAACGTTATAGATCTGTAGAGTGGTGTTGTTTATTGAGAGTGTTTAGACAGGGGGTAGCCATTTTGGTGAGTCGGTCGGTTCTCTATGTATCTGACTTGAATAAGAAAAGGGCACCAAAGTTCGAAGGAAAACACGAACGTCTTCTCTACAATAATCTAAATCAATCTTTTGTTGGATGTATGGATACGGAAACGAGAGACAAGGAAGGCAAGTTACTTGGCTGGTCAGCATTATAGTCCCAGTTGGTCTTGAGTATGAACTTGTATCTCGTCGTGGCGGGAGACGAGGAAAGCAATACGGCGTCCTGTCAGATTCCCATCTCGGCTCGAACCGATTTGTATTTTAGCGCCACGCTAATACTAAACGGAAATAGAAATGGGTGAAAATCGCACACGTGTGCAGTGATGTGCCAATCTCCTGTGTATCAATGCGCGAGTTTGGAAGTGCCTGTTTTTGCTAACCGAATCGCAACTTATTATTACAGAAGGGACTGTGTGTACATATGAGATTGCTGGTCCAAAGCTAATTGGCAAAGATTATTATTCGCAGATAAAGAAATAGCACTGAAATACATTCAACAAGGTTTATATCCCGACATGGCAACGCTGTAAACGCTAGGAAAAAAGACTTCGAATGTGAATCTACCTCTAAAAAACAACAATAAATATTGGATATGGGAGAGTGGTTCAAAGACTGAGGTTTAAGTCAGTAGTGCATGCGATTATGTACTGTTGCAAGCGTGGAGGAGAAGAGGTCAGTCTCTACTGTTGCGCGTGAGAAGATGTGCATGTAGATATGCACTGTCGGGAATGAGAACTGCATGTGTATGTATGCACTGTTGCGCATCGAATAATGCAAGTAAGACTGCACTGCTATTGCTGTTATGCGACTCAGTCAGTGCTGCAAAAAAGAATTCTCATGCCAAGTAGGATCACAACTCCAGTAACAGGTTTGTTTGTTGGAGGTTACAATTGAAACACAACTCCAATAACAGGTTTGTTTGTTTGTTGGAGGTTACAATTAAAACACAACTCCAGTAACAGGTTTGTTTGTTTGAGGTTACAATTGAATCACAACTCCAATAACAGGTTTATTTGTTGGAGGTTACAATTGATACATAACTCCAGTAACAGGTTTATTTGTTGGAGGTTAACCTTGAAACACAACTCCAGTAACAGGTTTATTTGTTGGAGGTTACAATTGAAACACAACTCTAGTAACAGGTTTATTTGTTGGAGGTTACAATTGAAACACAACTCCAATAACAGGTTTATTTGTTGGAGGTTACAAGTAGAATCACAACTCCAATAACAGGTTTATTTGTTGGAGGTTACAATTGAAACACAACTCCAATAACAGGTTTGTTTGTTGGAGGTTACAATTGAAACACAACTCCAATAACAGGTTTGTTTGTTTGTTGGAGGTTACAATTGAAACACAACTCCAGTAACAGGTTTATTTGTTGGAGGTTACAATTGAAACACAACTCCAGTAACAGGTTTGTTTGTTGGAGGTTACAATTGAAACACAACTCCAATAACAGGTTTGTTTGTTGGAGGTTACGATTGAAACACAACTCCAATAACAGGTTTATTTGTTGGAGGTTACAATTGAAACACAACTCCAATAACAGGTTTGTTTGTTTGTTGGAGGTTACGATTGAAACACAACTCTAGTAACAGGTTTGTTTGTTGGAGGTTACAATTGAAACACAACTCCAATAACAGGTTTGTTTGTTGGAGGTTACGATTGAAACACAACTCCAATAACAGGTTTGTTTGTTGGAGGTTACAATTGAAACACAACTCCAGTAACAGGTTTGTTTGTTGGAGGTTACAATTGAAACACAACTCCAGTAACAGGTTTGTTTGTTGGAGGTTACAATTGAAACACAACTCCAATAACAGGTTTGTTTGTTGGAGGTTACGATTGAAACACAACTCCAATAACAGGTTTATTTGTTGGAGGTTACAATTGAAACACAACTCTAGTAACAGGTTTGTTTGTTGGAGGTTACAATTGAAACACAACTCCAATAACAGGTTTGTTTGTTTGTTGGAGGTTACAATTAAAACACAACTCCAATAACAGGTTTATTTGTTGGAGGTTACAATTGAAACACAACTCTAACTGATGTCAGCTCTCTGAAAACCAAACTGACTGTTATGCACAGATGGTCAGGTCTCCGCCTTCCCATCTCCTGGAATCCATTCCCGCTGACCGGAAATCTTTTTCACTAGTCACCAAAGTCTTGCCACTGGAGATATCCATTAGAGATAACTACCAGACAGTCTATCCAAGGGGGATTATCATCTAAGAACATTACTTTTTGATCTCAGCATTATTCTCTGTTTTTAAAAGATGCACTTATTTGATTCCAAAAAGAAATAAGATTCTGTGTAGTCCAAAATACAAAATCAGAGATATTTTCACATTCGTTTGTTCCCCACCTTTTTCCTTTGGTCGGACATCTATCATCTACACTGTCCGCCATTCGCATGCACCACTAAAACATGCACCACTACTGCATTTTTACATCTGTATAAGTCAAATACGTCCTAAGATGGGGAGGTACTGTTGTCACATCTGGGGAGGTGCTGCTCAGAGCACACTTTCCTGCCTTGACAAAGTATAAAATCGATTTCGAAATCTAGTTGGGGATGTCATGTTCTTTTCCCTACAGCCACTTTCTCACAGAAGATATGTTGCTAGTCTTTCTCCACTCTATCGTTATTTTGATAGTAGATGCTCGACTGAGCTCAAATCTATGGTCCCCCTCCCCGTAAAACGATTCACAACTAAAACTCGTCTAGCTACAACCACTGTCAATAATTTCCATTTCTCCCTCTGTGTATCTAAAACTAAATGGAACTTCTGCGAACAGAGTTTCTTTCCTAGAACTACTCGTTCGTGGAACAAAATACTGCGGGACTGCTTCCCAGATGACTATTATTATAGTCAGCTAGGAAGCAGTCCCGTTTTCAAGTCCAATGTAAACAAATTCTTGTTGAGCCGTCCTCTTAAATAATCAAATTCTGCCCAATTTCAAACATCATTACCAATCCTCACGGTGTTATCTCACCATCCACCTGACAAACTCATTATCCCTTATCCTCGAGTGGCCTTCAAGCCTTGATAAGCGATGACTTTTTAGTAAAAACAAAACAAATGTCCGCCAGTAATGTGTACGAATGTGGATGTTTGTAAACGATTTGACTAAGCTCATATGCAAGGTGAAAGTCGTGACAAAACCTCTTTTCATCGTCAGTCTTTTGTGAATAGACTAACCAACAAACATTATGAACATAAAAATCAACACAGACATGAATGCTAGAAGACGGGTGAATCTTGTCAGTTTTATCTCAATGACAGTAACTCCATCGTTGAGGGGACGATAGAGTGCAAAGATAAATGTGGTGTTGTGAGCAAGTGTAGCGGTCATAAATAATGACTTATTTTCTTACTCGGAGAAATGTCCCTGTTAAGCAATCCGGTTACACTCTGACCAATCAGCTTGCAGGGCGCATTTATTTCATCTGTCCCCTGAAGAACTACTTCAGCCCCTTTGGGAATCACGGTCAGTTATCAGAGAGATTCCTGAAAGTAACAAGGAAAGACGCTCCCTTCTCTGTCCTACCCCTGTCCACTGGACGCTCAAGCATCGACTATTTTCGCCTGAAGATAACTACTGAGATACTTTCGACAGCCCAAAGAACTTTCTAGTTTTCTTTTCCACACTTGGACACTGTCCAACGTGCTTCCACCTATACCAAACGGTATAGCTAATTGAATAAACCCTTTCGTTGTTGTTATAAAAAAAAGGTGTTGTTCTTCCTTTTTATGCGACTGTTTTCGTTACTTACTAATAATATATATGAGTTGGTCTTAACACTTTCTATTAAGAACATCTCTTATACAAGTGCAACACAGAAACACATATAGGGCAAATAAGGATCTTCATGGGGGGGTCCCTACCACATGAGAAACAATCCATAATTTAGACGCAGATTCCATAACCATGGCCATCTTTGAATTCGGGTTTGAGGTGAGTAAAGTGTATCCTGTTATCTTGAAGTCATCTATCGAAAATGGCGAGTCAATGCAAGTTTCACACAGAAATAGCAGGCCAGGTTTGGTCTTTTGTGAGTGGATTTCAACCATCTGGAAGGTTTTAACGTTAACTCCTAAATGTTGGAAAAGTTGACCTGCTAGTTAGGATCCACGTTAGAAGTTGGGTTTTTTGGATTTAGGATTATGTTTTTGGGTTAAGACTTGTTATGTTGGGATTGGAAAGAGGGGTTAAGAGAATAAGATTATCTTTGTAGAAAAGAAAACCATAGCAGTTCCCACTAATTTGGCATCGAGAATCCCCACTGGAAACTACTACATGATCCCAACTACATTCACAAAATTACAATACAGCAGCCTCTGCATTTTGTACCTACTGATAGGGCGTGTCATGTATTTTTTTAAATTTTAGGCGAATGAATGCGACAAATATGATCTTAGAATAATACATATATCTATATTATCTACATTGACGTGTTTTTTCGGACATTCTCTTAATTCTTATGTAATTCTTCAGACATTTTCAATTCAAAACATCTTGCTTTATTTTTCCAAGTCGTCATATTGGATGCCAGTGAAAAATAGGGATATTCTATATTTTCTTTTCATCAAGATAAGCAATCCAAGCTGATCCCTAAACACGTGGTGTACAAAAAAGTATTGTGTTTTACTCGGAAAATATACACGTATGGTTAACAAAATATACTTTTATTAACAGTTTGCTATAGCAAACTATAACAAACCGTGAACGAAACATGCAACTTAGATTATACATATATCTAATAAATAAGTCACAAATACAATTGAATGCAGATTGTTGTAATAAAAAAGAGAGAATTTTAAAGTCCTTTTTATCGATCAACACGGAGTTCACAGTCGTTCATTTCATGTTAAGCAAAACATTGTATTTATTTTTTGTTGTTTTTGCGTTTCAAGAAAAGTTAAAAAAATATGTAAGGCTGAATTTTTATCTAACGATAAAACTGGGGTAAATTTTGATCTAACGATAAAACTGGGTTAAATTTTGATCTAACGATAAAACTGGGGTAAATTTTGATCTAACGATAAAACTGGGTTAAATTTTGATCTAACGATAAAACTGGGGTAAATTTTGATCTAACGATAAAACTGGGTTAAATTTTGATCTAACGATAAAACTGGGGTAAATTTTGATCTAACGATAAAACTGGGTTAAATTTTGATCTAACGATAAACTGGGGTAAATTTTGATCTAGCGATAAAACTACGGTAAATTTTGATCTAGCGATAAAACTGGGGTAAATTTTGATCTAACAATACAACTGGATTTAATTTTGATCTAACGATACAACTGGCGTAAATTTTGATCTAACGATAAACTGGAGTAACATTTGATCTAACGATACAGCTCGGGGTATATTTTGATCTAGCGATTAAAACTTGGGCAAATTTTGATCTAGCGATAAAACTGGGGTAAATTTTGATCTAGCGATAAAACTTGGGTAAATTTTGATCTAACGATACAACTGGGGTAACATTTGATCTAAAGATACAACCGGTGTAAATGTATATCTAACGATAAAACTGGGGTAACATTTGATCTAACGATAAACTGGGGTAACATTTGATCTAACGATAAAACTGGGGTAAATTTTCATCTAGCGATAAAACTGGGGTAAATTTTGTTTTAACGATACAACTGAGGTAAATGTTGATCTAACGATAAACTTGGGTAACATTTGATCTAGCGATAAAACTGGGGTAAATTTTGATCTAGCGATAAAACTGGGGTCATTTTGATCTAGTGATAAGCTGGGGTAACATTTGATCTAACGATAAAACTGTGGTAAATTTTGATCTAACGATAAACTGGGGTAACATTTGATCTAGCGATAAAACTTGGGTAAATTTTGATCTGACGATAAAACTGGAATAATTTTGATCTAATGATAAGCTGGGGTAACATTTAATCTAACGATAAAACTGGGGTAAAATAAAATTTTTGGAGTTTTTATTTTCAAATGATTTAGGATAATTTCGTATCGCTGAATCCGAAAATGACATCAGTTTCTTTTGATCAGGTATTTGCGAAGTTCATATTTAAAAAAAACTGATCTCCTGACTAAATCAATTACATTTTTGAAACATTATCGGTTCATTTTTGTGTAATATTTCTCACCCGGAAAAATGCTTTCTAACACAAGTTGTTGAATAAATGTGACCAGATTCGATTGCTGTAAATTGAATCGACTGCAATATTTGTGTTGTGGCAATTCAAGATTATTCTGTGCGGTAGATCAAGCCCTTTTGTCAGAGCAAAACCTGTATTATTTATGCTTGTTGTGGTAGGAGGTGATACTATGATAAAGTACTGGAAATGTACGAAGGATTTAAGGCGATTAAGGCGCTAGTATGCATTTTGGAAACTGTACCAAATAATTGCAATTATTGTTCTTACGAGTTTGTGAGAATCGAGTTTATAGAGAAGAAATTGTTTAGACTTTAGGCCTGGTAAAACGTTGCTTGGCTAAAACTCGCAGGTGTAACCTGATTAAAGGTCAAGAAGTCAACTTGAAGATTACATCTGTCAAAAAGTGATAGATGTCAAGCGAGAAAAATGTTGGTGAACAAGAGAATTTAGGCAGTAAGAAAACGAGACAGAGTGATTGACACGAGCAGTCCGGCCGCCGATGATGAGCGATGCAACCAGTGACCAATCAGATTGTGTGTTGGCTGCGTCAGGTAGATTTCGTCCGGGCGATGTTGAGTGATATTTCCTGAGTATATAAAGCGGTGTGCAGAGTAGAGAGAAATTCGGCAATTGTCGACTGAATATATCAGGTCAAAGTATAACAGGGAGCTGCGCGTCTCCTGTATCGATTGGATCGCTTTTCTAAAAACGCGAAAAGTTATTGCGCGTCGATCAACCACAAAATTGCAAGTCGCGAAGTCAAAGTTGGAAATCCCCATGTCAATTATCCAGAAGCGAAGACAGATACTCTTTTTACCTACGATAGACTTGAGTTTCTGTATATACCAGTTTTGAAGAATACATATTATTATCAAGCGTGTCGTCGTGTTTTTAAATAACCTAGACTATCTGTTTGATTTCACAATCTTTTTTTTTTCTTCATGTACCTGTCTTCCCTCTGTTGGTGAGTCGACTAGGGAACGCCGGTGCGTGTTTCCTGATTAGACAAACGTAGCGGGTGACGAAGGCGTTTCGACCCCATGCGAAACCTCCTCCAAAAAGTGGACTGCATCAGCTTGTCGTCGTGAGTGTGGCCGAAAATTCGACGACGCCACATCAACAAACGCCGCAGTTATCAGCCCGGAACGCGAGAGAAATGTCCAAGCGTGAACACGACGGTAACTGGTTGCTGACAGGGAGGGCCCGGCCACAGTACGAGCAGTGTCAGGAAGAAGGTTTTATTTTCAATTTGAATATTGATAGTTCGGCAGAACTCTTTGATAAGCTGAGAACATGAACTAGGTCATGTTGCTCCTTTTGGGAAAAGGCATCATCGTCTAGTACCACTTTTTTCATCTTCTTAAACACTAGAGCAGGAGCGGGCAACCTTTTTAGAGTGAGGGCCAGATGAGACTTTTGGAAGGAGATCGCGGGCCGGAGTGAAAAAGGAAATCTTAGAATTACTATATTTTGTTTACATGAATAAATTGTACAACAATTGCATTGAACACTCTACAAATCTGATATTTGTTCTCAAGAGACTTCTGTATGTGATGTTATAAAAGGCGCCGACGAAGAGCCATTTTGGAATCATAAAAAATAATGACGGGAGAAGAAGCAAGTTGATCCAGCATTCGTTTTGTCACACCTCACATAAGTTCTCTGTTTTATGTCCTTTCCTCGCCTCTCGTTTCCTCTTTGCCTCTCTCTTTCTCTTTTTCTATTTTTATCTCAGGCCAAGGATTTTAAATTAATAGTTAAAGAAAAATGAAATATACATCCATCATCGCTCGCTGATATTTATACATTTTCATCCCACTGTAAATCTTAATTGAAACCTACTTTTACGTCTAGGTCACAAAATGATATGAGTTTTACTGGGGTCTGATTGCAATAATAAAGCATAGCAGGGTGGCGGGCCGGACGCTAAGCCTTCGCGGGCCGGACGTTAAGCCTTCTCGGGCCGGATATGGCCCGCGGGTCGGAGGTTGCCCGCCCCTGCACTAGAGGAATCATCGCCACTAATGACAGAAGTTATCCAAAGACAGGTACCAAAAGTGCATCACAGCAAGCTACAAGATGATGTACTGATTGAAAATCGGGATATTTGCGACTTCTTTCGTTATTTCCCTTTCATAACAGTTACATAAATAGCGCAAAAGTAGCAGTTAGTGTAATGATTTGTCAACTCTCACCAAACCGGAGGGGGGGACAACTGGTAGTTTTGTTTTACGGCATATCAACCCTTTTCGGATTATTTAATGCCGAATCTGGTCTTTTGGGGTGAAGGTTTTTATGCTTCAAGTTCATACGTTCAAATGTTTAATCATCGTTTTTGGTTTGGTTGTTTTTGTTTCACGGCATATCGACCCTTTTCAGGTCATTTAATGGTCATTCCGGTCATTTTGGTGAAGGTTTTTATGCTTCAAGTTCTTTATATGTTTAAGTATTTATTCATGGTGTTTGGTTGAGTGAAAGGGGAGAGGGGAGAGGGAAGAAGAGGGGAGGTAGGAAAATTGTTGTTTTTTGTTTGGGATTTTGCAGAACATGGTTGAGTTTTGCAAAGGAAAAAAAACAATGAAACATCAATGTTTGGTGCATTTTGAGTCAGGAATTCAATAACTTCAGACAGACTGATTTGGTAGCGCCAGTAGGTTCTATTTGACAAATAGATTGGGCTCTTACAGGTACTACCACTCCGGGTCAGAGTGGACCTGGGAACAATGGCAACTAAGTGGCAACTCCACATTCCTCACAGCTCCCAAATGGAGGCCTCACCACTGGATGTCTGTTAAGGTCATACCCAGGACCAGGCGGACAACTGGCACATACGTAAACTTTGTGCCTGTCTTGCATATTCCATGGTGTTTAAGATTTATCCTGGTTAATCCTAACTTTTTTTTCATGCATGGTCACATGTTTTTTACGTTTTTGTGTATTCGTACAAGTATTTTCGCTTTTGTGATATAACATTTTTGTTATTACTTGAAGAATTTGCATGCGCCAATTGATAACTAATTGGTATTTTTATTTTACAAATGTATAAAACTTCCGTCCAAGAAAAAGCCTTGAAAGTATGCTTTATAAAGCCGCCTATTCACTACAGATGTAGCAGAATACGTCGAGCATATTTTTGCATAATTTTTCGGGGAACGTCATTTCATTCATCTGTGGAATCAAATTACCAATTAATAATATTGGCACACTTCCCCTTTGAAAATTCAAATATATCAGATTTGTATTAAATTTGCTATATAGTCATTAGACACTAATTAAGCAGGATTCAATTGGGACAGGCAAATTCTTCAAAATTCCTAATAAAAAAGAGTGTTTTATCACAAAAGCTAAAATACTCGTACATATATACAAGAACCTAAAAAACATGTTGCCATACATGAAAAGGTTGACCGAATTGAGCCAAACAAATGTGATTTTTTTTAAATTCAGCACATCAGTGTTACATATATACGTTAAGCACAAGTGGAACTAGGAAGACTTGACATAGATGTTTAAACAAATAAGATTCAATATAGACATAAAGCGAATATATTTTTTTAATGTAATACTTAACCTACAAAAAAGAACATACACAGCTAGTCTCTCCCTCTTGGACAAGGTCCAAAAAAGAGTCGCCAACTTGATAGGTCCTTCACTATCCACCAAGCTCCAGCCCCTGTCCCATCGCCGCAATGTTGCTTCCTTGTGCCTGTTTTACAAGTACTTCAATGTATTGTGCTCTGATGAGCTTGCTGCCCTGGTACTCCCACCACGTAAATTCACTAGACCAACCCGACAATCTGCCAAATCCCATTCATACACTGTGGAGGTCTCCAGATGCCGTAGTGCTTTCTACTCCAAAAGCTTCTTTCCTCATGCTGCTGGACTCTGGAACTCCCTCTCTGCTCCCTGCTTTCATGACGTTAATTAGATGCAGAAATTTAAAACTAATGTAAACAGACATCTCGCTGTGCAGCTCCTAAATTAAGTTGACCTCCCCCCCCCCCAAAAAAAAAACCTTCACCCTTTTTTCTCAGTAGCCCCTTACGTTTAAGAAATAAAAAAAAACATACACAGCATCTCTGAAATAAGAAAATAACTCGTTATACATATACACTTCTTCAAAACATTCACATACAAGACAAACAAATCAATTAGATTATGTGATCAGTCATCGAATGAAATTATCTTCAACAACGCTCAAAGAAAATGGCCTTGAAACACAGTGGGTTCACAGATTAAAATAGATTCCAAGCAGAACTAAAGATCAAATTAGAAAAAGAAATATCATTTTTTTAATCCACTGTTTAACAAAAATGTATCTTTATAAAGTTAAGAATGTTTATATGTTTATATGCACAAGATTCACTCCTAAACTAATTAATCGATTATTATGAATTTCGGAACACATTTTTAGGCGCAGCCGACGTTTCCCAAGAATCATTAGAGACACACCCCTGCTCCAAGCCCTGAACCTCTTAATAATGTTTCTATTCTTATTTTTTTTATTTCTATAATTTTCAAATAAGAAATAAAATAAAACGCCGTATTTCCTTTTTATGGATGTCTAGTTTAAACGCAGACTCCACGCTAATGTTGTTAAATTGAAATATAACTATCCAAGTACCCTGGGTATTGTAGTTTCAGAATATATATGGTGATGGGTGGGGTGGGGGGGGGGGCTATCTTCAAAACTTGGGAGGTAGTTCGTGAGCAAACAAACAAATGAACAGAAACTACAGCTTGATATAGAGCGACTCTTTCTTTTTCTTATAGATAAGCAATTTTCGTCGAACACACAAGAAACATGTCCTTGTGCCAAATTTAGTTCATCTTTTATTGTTAGACACAAGAATTGAAAGCATCCTGGGTCTATCAGAATTAAAAAAAAAAAAGAAAAAAAAGAATCCTCCATGTTAGAGGCGATCGGTTGACTGATGGCAAATCAATTCTAGCGAATGACAACTCTATTTACGATCGAAAAATTCCAGCCAACAATTTGAAAAGAGCACCGGGGTTGTAGAAACAACAGATGCTTGGGATTTGGACAGTGACGATGAGGTCTTAGGGTGAAGGGGTGCAGAAATAAGGGAGAAAAAATGAGGCATGCTTGACCCTCTCGAGTGGTCAAGTAATTGAGTGGACAGGCGAACTGCTTTGAACACGTTTTTGATTGAAAGGAACGCGACCGCTACCGTCGCCGCCGACTTTCAACATAATGTTATTGGTTCAATCATTTCTGACAATCTTGACGCAGATTGATACATTTTCTTGATGTCTCCTTCTCATTCTCTCTCTCTCCCTCCTTCTCTCTCTCTCTCTCTTTCTCTCTCTCTCTCTCTTTCTATCTCTCTCTCTTTCTCTTTCTTTTTACTTTTTTATATCCTTTCACTGTTCACATTGATATATATTCATCAATTTCCGTTCCGATATCTATCTATCTATCTATCTATCTATCTATATATATATATATATATATATATATATATATATATATATATATATATATATATATATATATAGTATTCAGGTTCGATTATTTTCGATCGGAATCCGGATCAGAGAGCTCTATGTCCGTTAAAACAGAGCATGAATACGTTATGAGGTTTAAAAAGACTAAATATACATTCGGATTGTACACATTATAAGTTATTTCGACCTTAACTAGGTCTCCTCGGATGTGTTTCCAATCACGTTTCAAAAGCTTTTGAAACGTGATTGGAAACACATCCGAGGAGACCTAGTTAAGGTCGAAATAACTTATAATGTGTACAATCCGAATGTATATTTAGTCTTTTTAAACCTCATAACGTATATATATATATATATATATATATTATATATATATATATATATATATATATATATATATATATATATATATATATATATATATATATATAGGGCCGGCGGGACAGTTATGAAAGTGGGGGGCTTCTCCTAAAAAGTGGGGGGCCCGGTTAAACACATGCATATCAACTTAATTATTGATGACCGTAAAGTGGGGGGGGACAAGTCAAAAAGGGGGGGATTGATTTCGCGGTTGCATATATGGACGACATATTAATGAACAGCCAAGCACAAGGGACGTGTTCATAAAGGGCATAAAGTCTTCTCAAGAATTTCAGGAGTGCAGTTTCGAAGTGAAATAATTCAAATGCGATTTCTTTATGAAGAAGATTAAACACTTGGGGAACATTATCGCCAAAGGACGGCCCGCAGACCCCGAAATCAAAGTTACTACTACCAAGTGTTCATATCTAATATGCACAACTTTCGCGCCTCTTTAAATGAACTTCTGAAAAAAAGACAAGGACAAGGAAGTGGACATCTGAATTCCAGAAATAATTCGTCAAAATAAAAGAAGTTTTGATGTCTGACTTGTTTCTCACCCCCTATCACCCAACCCGGATATTATAGTTTCCAACGACGCCAGTTAGTATGGCATCGGAGCATGTATTTTTCACAAACCAGTTGCCCACGCGACGACAACACTTCTCCCCGCAGAAAAGAACTGCTCCCAAATTGAGAAGGAGTCTTTAGTGATTATTTCCGCAGTAACAAAGTTTCAGACGTTAACCCCGATGGCTAGCTGTCATTGTTTTAGGGGTGGCATGGCAAGGCCTTAAGGTGTGTTCCGTGCAATGATAACCTAGGCTATGGTAGTCACGAGCAGGTACAACCTCTCTTCCTTTCACTCGAATCTGATACGACTGCAACATATTGATTGTTGCGGACAAAGCGGATACGTCGTCCTTGGAGTGATGTTGTACCAGTATACAGCCTCCAGGATGTGGCAATTCTCCTGTGTAGCAATTCGTTTTATAGTCCGATGACACCTCTCCACTGTGCCATTTCCTGGCAGTTTATAGGCGGTTTAAACCGGACGCCCCAGTCATCCACGAACTTTCTGAACTGTTGACTGCAGCCGATATGTAGAACCGAACTTATACTCTGCTTGGGGAATAGACTGGCGTCTTTTCTCCAAGTTTGTTTCCCGGACAATCTCTGGTCGGGTGACCGGCCTTGTTACAGGGATAGCAGCTTGCGCGAGTGGTCTGCCCCTTTCACACGTAGTTTCTAGCAAAGTGGTTTAGGCCTTTGCACCTGTAGCATGTGATGGGTGGTGGGCACACATCCAGGGATGGTTGAACAATGACGGTTTACCCTACTGCATCTTCATCCTTCATAAAAGCCCGAGCTCATCTAAAGACAAATCATTCACCCTGGAAGAAGACCGTAGAAACGTTTTAATGTGACCAGGAAGCCCCCACACGAGCACACACGTCATCGCACAGTCTTGCATTCCATGGAAAAGGACTGATAACGTCCGTAAATCTGCCAAGTAAACGTTGACGCTCTCTCCCGAATGCATCATACGTTTTTCAAATTTTTCATACACCGTAAATCTATCTAAGGCTGTGATTAGCACTTTATTAATTCGGTTCGATTTCTCAACCTTCGTCAATTGTTGGATTATCTTCTATATTTTAAAACGATAGCGTGTGTGTTCCTGTGTCACGCTTACATCAAAAGCTCTGCGCATGCGTACCGCGCCTAGATTTGGAAAATCATTCAAGTCACCTAATTTTCGCAATATTTTTCAACTATTTCCCTTTGGTGCAACGGTTAGCGACGTAGGATTTTGACGTCGGTTTTTGACGTCGGCCCAACTGGTTTATAGTTCGATCCCAACCAACCTCTAAGATTTTTTCTATGTCGAAGGGTGGAGGGGGTAGGTAGGGGACGACCGGGGAGATACGATAGCGTGTGTGTCATTTTGTGTGTCACGCTTACATCAAAAGCAACGACCTTCCGAATCTTTGTATGCTCTTCATGAATTGGAGCCAAATTTAATTTAATCTAAAGCATTTACAATGTAAGGTTTAGTCGTCGAAATCGGAATTAGCCGATCGATCAAATTTGGAAAAAAGTCTGACGGACGGATTGACGTACGGACACGAAACCGCTTTTATAGGTTAAGAACATGATAATTAGTATTGAAAACATCATTTCGTGTAATTTACACGGGTCCCGCTAGTGAAAGATATATTTGGTTAATTAATTCCTATTTCAGTCACGTAAATTATTTAGTGTTGAAAGAACACACACAATGCCAGCTCTCTGTATATTACCTTTTTCTAGTACCGGATTATTTTCTTCTTTCTTCTCTTCATCAACGAAAAATAAGATGTTCGTTCTTAGTAGAAGCAGTACTCGCTCGAATTCAAATAAGTTGCAGCCTCAGACGAAAATAATGTTGCCGACGACACACGCGAACGACGTTAATTGCGTGATGTCCAAAAAAGATCTGTCTCTAGAGAAAATATGCCACTCCTTTTATTCAGCTGTTTTGGACTTCCAAAAGTACGCCTATTTTGCATAATCACGACCGTTGCGTCGAAATCAAACAGTACCAGGTTCCCTCCTGCGTGCAGCCACTGTTTCTTTGCAGCGGGCGCATGCTAGTCGTGGCCTCTTATCCCTTGGCCTCTCTGCGAACGCTCCCCAAGTTAGCCGAAGAGGGAGTACAAGATCAAGCCGTTTCCCAATAGGTCACACACACACCAATTCCAGCTTCTCGTGCCATTCGATCAGGAATAATTAGTAGGTCAATCCGGTCGTTTATTCCGACCGAAATAGGTTCTTGTTTATTGATTATGTTCTAACAAGTTTTTTTGCTTCGTGTTTGTCAACCTTTTAGCAATTCCACTTCGTCACTTTCTCCTAACAATTCCATTTCCAAATAACAATGTTTCTGCTCTGTCACTCGGCACTTGCTTCTGAACGCCCTCGTCGTCGTTTTATTCCGCCTTTTAAGCAGGCGAATCTCCTAATATGCAAATTATGTCCTAGCATATGACACTGTAAACCACGGCATCAAAAAAGATCTTGGAGCTGACAAAAAAAAACAGGCATTTATAGACCTAATGGGAGCCATCTTAAAAGACAAGCGCTTTTATGTTGCGCTAAACAACAAACAAAGTCGCTGGCGCCGACAAAAGAATGGCTTACCTCAAGATAGTGTGCTAGCTCCATTACAACAGCTACACTAATGACCAACCAATGAACCAGCACACTGAGCGGTTCATATATGCGGACAACCTTTTTGTAGCATAACATCTCAAGAAAGTATGTTTGAATCAGTAGAAACAAATTTCAACTCAAGTTTAGATGAAGTACTCTTCTACTACGAGAGTAACCATCTGCATGCAAACCCTGCCAAACTCAAGTCTGGCCGTTTTATCTCAGGAACCGAGAAGCCAACCGACCCCTAAATACAACTTGAGAATCGCACCAACCCTGATTGCCTTGGCGTAACCCTGGACCACACCCTCTCATTTAGGGAACATGTAAAGAAGACAAAAATGGAAATCAGCTCCCGGAACAACATTCTACGTAAACCGATCAACTGCAAGGCGGGGGAGCCACAACACAAACATTAAGATGTACTATCTTAGCTCTGTACTATTCCTCTGCAGAGTATGCTTGTCCTGTTTGTCCTTTGGGAGAGATCAACGCATGCCAAATAAATAGACTCAACATTGTACAACACCTGCCGTTTGATGATCACTGCCTGCCTGAAGCCTACCAACCTGCATCTCCTCACCGGCATTGCTTCTTCAGATGTGAGACGGGAAGTTGCCAGCCGAGTAGAGATCACAAAGGCTATCAGTGATGATTGCCACCTCCTTCATGGGCATGAACCAACAGTCCAACTACTGAAGTCAAGGAGAAGCTTCCTCAGCCATGTCGAACCCTTAACATCTCATGAAAATGCCAGACTACAACTGTGGATCATACGGCTAGAGAATGGCCCCCCTCTTACTAACATTGGAATCCCCCATTCTGATGCCCTCCCTTCCGGCTCAGAGGCAACCTGGCTCCAATGGAAAACACTCAACCGTTTGAGAACGGGAATGAGACGAGCAAAAGTTTCTATGAGTAGATGGGGCTACAAAACTGACCCAACCATCTGTGAATGTGGAAAAGATGACCATGCTATGTATTCTATCGCACAGAATCAACTCTACAATACCAGGTGATGAAAATTCACCCCAAACCATAATTCCTCCCTTTCCATGCTTAACTGTTGTTTGAAGACAATCAATCCTGAATCCCTCACCTGATCTTCGAAGGCATCGTTCGGGAGCATCACTCACAAGAGAAAATCAGGACTGATAAAACCAAATAACTTTCTGAAACAATTTTGTAAGGGTGTCTTTCCTATAATGAAGAACTACCATTTTCAACTTTGAGTAATCACTTCTTGTTGAAGATTTGGGACGGCCTGAGTCTTTCCTCCTCTCCACATTATCAATTCGTTTCACTGTGGAAAAGGAAGCAGCAACTTTTCATTGTTCAAGATGGTAAAAATTTGTTTATATCCCAAGCGACTCGTTCTGATTTTCGTAATTTCATTTGGTAATGTGTTGATGTATATATAATGTCTTCTTTCTTTAAATGTCTGTTATTAAAATAAGCCTAAATTAATAGTCGAGGCTAACGGGATTAAGTACTAAATATATTTGGTGCCGCTTTGGCTTGTTATTTACGTATTATAAATCTACTTTGGTATGATATCTACATCACATATTGCAATCGACACGGTACAAGAGCAAGGTCAACTCTTCTTCAAATTGTTTTTGAAAGAATGTGTGGTTACCGAGCCTGGAACCCTAACCCTAACCATAAACCCTAACGTTCAAAGAAGAGACAATGCGACAATTCAATTTTTGTCATTTTTCTGTAAATCATCAGCAAAATTTCGTCGATCCCAACATCGGAGCACGTACACAAATAATTGAAATGTTATGACTTAACACAAAGATTCGTTTATTGAAAAAATGATAGGAATACGGTGTAGCTATTTTCCTTGTAAAAAATGCGGCACTAATATCAATTCCTATTCAAGTAGCTTCTTTTCAAGAACTATCTTCTTGCTGACTGTTTTCCTCCTACCTATAACCTTGTTTTTTTTTCAAGATTAAGACCAATAGGCATCTCCTGTCTTTGCGATACCCATATTTGTTCTTGTTAGCTCCTTACATCAAGTGGCTTCATCACCTTGTCTGGGGTGATTTCCATTAAAAGAAATAATTCACATGACTTTAGTGAATCTACGCAAAGAAATATCGGCAGTAGCAGAATGTTGTTTGTTGGTTGTTGAGCTTTACTACATATCAACGGTTGTTGGGTTATTTTATGCCGAAAGCGTGTCTGTGTATACATTTGAAGATTCATTTGTTTTGTTAGGCGTATATTTTGAAAACAAATAGTCCGCAAACGATAGTTACTATTTAACCAATAGATGGACCCCTAACAGGTTCTACCAATCAGAATGGATCTAGGAGTAGTTGTATGTAAGGGGTGAATTAACAAATTCCCAAATTGGGGCTTCACCACTGGATGCAATTTTGTGTCATACCGAGGATGTTTTTTTTTGGGGGGGGGGGGGGGGCGAGTAATTGATAGGGTTGGGAAATGGGTAGGCAGAAAAAAGGTAGAATCGGCTTGAGAAGATAGATTTTGAGATGGTGGGCATGGGGAACACTTTGCCCAAGGGTGTCTGAATCCGTTTAATGTGGTGCCCGGGACAAATTCTATTTGATCCCTAGATAGAACCCTGACAGGTACTACCACTCCATAGTCAGAGTGGACCTGGTAGTAATCATAACTAAGGAGTAACTCCAAACTCTCAAAACCTCAGATATTAGGGATGCACTTTAAGATCATACCCAGGAGAAACAGCAGAATGAGACCGTTACTCATTTCTCAAATATTAGATGACAAACATTGGGTTAGAGTCATGTTTAAACACTCAATGATTATCGCATGTGTTTGCAAGACGATCTTGCTAAGTAAGTTGTTCTTCTGCTGTAGTATTTACTTTTTGCTTTCGTTGTTGTTGATAAGAACAATGATGATGATGATGATGATGATGATCATCATCATCATCATCATCATCATGATTCTAAATTCTCTGTTGCCACCTTAATAGTTTTTCTGCTGTTGTCATAGTATTTTGAAGGTTAAACCCTCCCCCATCAATGTTTCTATGTAAATTAAAAGCTAAATATAATTTCATCTGCTTCCAATTTCATTCGACTATTAATTATTTCCCCTTGAATGAAATATTTCCAATGTGCAGAAATGACCTCAATTAATGCCAGGTGACTTATTACTTTTTTTTAATGGATTAAAAAAACAAATTAAGCTTTAAAAGAATTCATAAACAGTTATTGTTTGCCGACGAAAAACAAGTTGGTAAATATGTGAATGGATGTTCTGAGGAAATTAAGTTTACTGAAGAAGAAGAAGAAGAAGAAGAAGAAGAAGAAGAAGAAGAAGAAGAAGAAGAAGAAGAAGAAGAAGAAGAAAATAGCATTTTAGATGAGAAAAGGGGTTAGGGTTAGGGTTGGGGTTGGGGTTGGGGTTAGGGTTAGGGTTAGAACGGGGGTGACAACTGAAAAGCGAATTTCAGTCTTTGTAAACATCAAATTCCTGATTGGAAATCCTGTTTTCAAAAATTACCATAATTTATTGTTTCTCGATGTGAAGAGTTGTAAAAAAATGATTTGTCGTTTTTGCAAAACTGTCCATTGCACTCATTGAACCAGATGAAGTAAACCATGTGCACACGCACCGGTTTCGTGTGTTTTATCTTTTGACGTTACGACCAACAACCAACGACCAACGACCAACGACCAACAACCAACAACCAACGACCAACGACTAACAACCAACTATGTTACATTCGGTAACAATAACATTTTTGTTTATTTACATTTCGTTTTGTATATTAGAACCGCCGACTAGACATTAAAGACATATTTAAAATACATGTAAATACATAAAGTACACAAAGAAAGCAATTTGGAAATACGAATCCGGAATAAGAATTGAAAAGTTCCATGACAATATAGAAATGCACAAGTTATTACAGAGACGAAACAAAAATGTGTAAATGAATGTCTGTGGTACTATCGTGGGCTGATGAGTGTGTCTTTGTATGGTTGCGCCGACAGGGATATTCTGGAGTGGAATCTTATCGTCCTGACACAGCGCGACAACATCTTGGAATACGATAGTCACATCCCCGTTTGGAGCAGCGGTTGACCATTTTCTTGAGCCTTTGTTGTCTTTAGATCCTCAAAAGCTTGTGGTATGCTGCCTGGCGAACGAGTAATAAACAGTCGCAAATAATCTTGACTTCGGAAAAAGAAACCATAGAAGCTGAAAATTGAACACTTGATAAAAACAAGTAGACAAAACATTTTGCATATAAATGGTACTTATTTTTATCACTGCATTTTTAAAATGACAAAAAAATCGTCGGCTCTGGGAAAAACGCGTCTTGTATGACAGGCTTTTCAGCAGTGTATAACAGAATACTCGTTTCGGTTTATTCTTTTTTTACATTTCTCTGCAGATAATCAGCAAAACCATATTTTACCTCGACTTCTCTCTCCCAACCCGGCTTTTGGAAGGGGAGAAAGGATGCCCATACTAACCGTAGAAATACACGACTCTTTCAAACCGCCCCTCGAACCGAACAGACCACCTAACTTTTCTATCTATTCACGTACTTTCGGAGAGAGACTCGTTGCTTATATTTATTTTTAGCTAATGATTATATAATAGAATTAAATATTCATTTTATTACCAATAATATTAGTCAGAATGTTCATGTTTTTTATGCCTTAATTTAAATATGCTAATACTAACATTCGACTATACAAGCAACTATTAAAACCCAAACAACTTTCAACACTGTAACCATTGTATTGTCTGGGAGTCGAGTTACTGGTTATATTTTTGGTGCCTATCCACGATGCCCTATTCTAAGGATAATAGAAGTTAATATTATTACTGGAATGTCAATTATATTCTGTAGGAATCTGAATAAAGATTTTCCCAAAATGTACCAAAATATTATCCGATGATCGGACAAGACATTCAAGCAAAATTCAGGTGAAGATGTCAAGAGATATCGCTGCAATCGGCTGGCCATTCTGCACTTAGTCTAGAGAGATCATCTGAACACAATCGATTACTGATCGGACAAAGCGTGGACAGTGGCGTCCATTACGATGCCATTCAAGCGTCCCTCATATTTTCATGATTTCTAATCGAGTTGGGCACATGACATTGACCATCGGAAATTACCCATCAGTATTTTCATTGATTCTGAATAGAGGTATTTCGGGCGCAATCATCAATAAAGAAATATTCATGAGATGGACGGTGCCAATAAAGCAAGGGTTAGAAATTATAAGAAAGAAAGAAACAAAAAGGAAAGAAAGAATAAGTTATTGAGAAAAAGAGAGGGGAGAGAGGGAGAAAGTGAGATAAGATAGTGTAAGAAAACGAAAAGAATAGTATACAGAAAATATAATAAGTTTATAAGAACAAGAAGGAGGTTGATAAAAGAGGACAATTATATGATGATGAGAACCAGATAGAGGGGGTAGAATAGAGAGAGGGGGTGAAGAGAGAGAATTGAAACTTGAGAGGATGAGAAAATAATGATTGCAAGGTAAATCGACGATGGAGATAAAATAAGATAAAAGGATGGAAGTTACATCGAAAAAGGTAAGTAGAGAGGAGGAAGTCACATCGAATAAGGAAAGTAGAGAGGAGGAAGTTACATTGAATAAGGTAAGTAGAGAGGAGGAAGTTACATCGAATAAGGTAAGTAGAGAGTATGAAGTTACATCGAATAAGGTAAGTAGAGAGTATGAAGTTACATCGAATAAGGTAAGTAGAGAGTATGAAGTTACATCGAATAAGGTAAGTAGAGAAGAGGAAATTACATCGAATAAGGTAAGTAGAGAGGAGGAAGTTACATCGAATAAGGTAAGTAGAGAGTAGGAAGTAACATCGAATAAAGTAAGTAAATAGAAGGAAGTTACATTGAATAAGGTAAGTAGAGAGGAGGAAATTACATCGAATAAGGTAAGTAGAGAGGAGGAAGTTACATCGAATAAGGTAAGTAGAGAGGAGGAAATTACATCGAATAAGGTAAGTAGAGAGGAGGAAGTTACATCGAATAAGGTAAGTAGAGAGTAGGAAGTAACATCGAATAAAGTAAGTAAATAGAAGGAAGTTACATCGAATAAGGTAAGTAGAGAGGAGGAAGTTACATCGAATAAGGTAAGTAGAGAGGAGGAAATTACATCGAATAAGGTAAGTAGAGAGGAGGAAGTTACATCGAATAAGGTAAGTAGAGAGTAGGAAGTAACATCGAATAAAGTAAGTAGAGAGGAGGAAGTTACATCGAATAAGGTAAGTAGAGAGTATGAAGTTACATCGAATAAGGTAAGTAGAGAGGAGGAAGTTACATCGAATAAGGTAAGTAGAGAGGAGAAAATTACATCGAATAAGGTAAGTAGAGAGGAGGAAGTTACATCGAATAAGGTAAGTAGAGAGTAGGAAGTAACATCGAATAAAGTAAGTAGAGAGGAGGAAATTACATCGAATAAGGTAAGTAGAGAGAAGGAAGTTACATCGAATAAGGTAAGTAGAGAGGAGGGAGTTACATCGAATAAGGTAAGTAGAGAGGAAGGAATTACATCGAATAAGGTAAGTAGAGAGAAGGGAATTACATCGAATAAGGTAAGTAGAGAGGAAGGAATTACATCGAATAAGGTAAGTACAGAGGAAGGAATTACATCAATAAGGTAAATACGAAACACACAATGGGGGCTGCACGATAAAGCAGAATAAATAAATGAGAGAAAAGAAATTTTCAATCAAAAAAGTATGAGAAAAGAAGAGAACAGTATGAATATGTGTGTAGGTACATTATAAACAATGTATGAGTGAGGTATATTTTATCACATATATAAAGAAGCACGCACAAACACACACATATATCATCTTGATACTTCACCCTTCGCCCTACTGTTATGACTTTACCCAAGTTCTCAAACATCGGATAACGATTGCTGTTGATTATAAAATTTTTCCCTTAATGTTTTTCAAAATGTTTTACTTTTGCATTTTCAAGATATTCACTTCTAATAATTAATTGTTATTTCAATTGTTATTCGTCAGACCTTCTGACGATAAGAGCGTTATCTTTGAAAAGCCATGGCTTAAAGATCATTTTGTATTTGTATTCCTGCTTTGAACACTTGATGAGTTAATAAACTTGTAAACTATGCAAATTTTATCTATTTTATCATCCATCACTTCATTATCCGTAAAAAAATTAAATAAATGATTTTTTCATTTAAATTGCACCATGTGTTGATTTTCAAAAATATTTTCCTTAAATACATTTTAATGAGTGCTTCAAAGATGCTGTCAATTTCTTTATTCAAAAAGCGCCAATCTGCGCCAAACATCGACCGGACTCTACTTATCCTAACGTCTTTTACAACTTGATGGGCTTTTCTGCCTCTACCGTGATTCGACCCCTCGGGGTTAATACCATCAAAATGAGGAAGAAGAAAAAGAAGAAAAGAAAAAACTATAAGACAGTCTCGCCTGACAAAATTGTTTTACAACGAAAGCTTGCAAAAAAAATTAAATAAATGATTTTTTTAATTTAAATTGCACCATGTATTGATTTTCAAAAATATTCACATATATATATATATATATATGGCGTGGTAGTTGAATCGACACCAAAGGTTTTTATTACATTTTTATTTAATTCTTAACAATAGAATCGATTAATGGGGCAAAAGCCTACCGACGATATAACATTTTTGTTAGTGAATATTATGCTGTCCTAGGGCTGCTTGTAACCGTCGGACAGCTAGCTTAAACTCTTACCGACAAACAAGACTCTGAGGCATAGTGTAGTTTTAACCCAGGTTTTATTACTCGTCAAAAAAGGTAAAAACTGAAAAAAAAGAAATAAAATATATATATATATATATAGTCTCAGCAAAATGTGAATGTAAAAATGACGACGAGGCAGGAGACGAGGAGTTTACTAAATCTAAAGGGCCGCTGTGAGTTAATTGATTGCAAAATAGAAAATATTAGGAGAAGATGACACGAGACAGGAGAGATACGTAAATTACGGGCGGTTAAAATGGAGATTTACACGTGGTGAGAAAGAGTGAATAAAGTTCGCTAAGATAAAAGGAATGTACAAAGGAAATGATACTCATGCTATTTAATTCTATTTTGAGGTAGAAGAAATGTATCGTTTCTTACCGGAGATGCCTAAAATATCGGGATATTTAAGTGGATAGAAATTCCTCCATGAAGGTCTGTGACTAAGCAGCTAGGAGATAGGGGACAGAACACCGGAAAGCCGCTCGCCTGGTGTCGAGGTTAAAAAATCCCTTACAAGAAGGAGGGCCGAGAAAGGGAGATAAGTGTAAGGGACCCAGTCTAGGCTAGACAGAACAAATATTTTGATATTCGTTAGAATACTATCGATTAATGTACCAAAAGTGAACTGAAACCGTCCTATTACCGACGACTACTACTTCTAGATACTATAAATTCAAGCACCGAAAATGAATCGACACCCTCTGCAACTAATTTTTTTATTGTTGAATTTTGTTTTAATTCTTTTGAATGCTATCGATTAAAGCACCAGCGGTTCTATCTATCGATTAAAGTGCTGCCCATCAAAGGCTTTTCGTCCGTGGTGCGCGTAATCAAAGAGTAATAACTCACTAGTTTCAGTTGGGTTTATTGGTTCTCTGACTGCTTCTAACACTATGAAAATAAGTTACTTGTATTTATTTTAATCCGTTTTAATCAGCTTTGTGACAACTTATGCAGCAATCTGACTGACCTCTTACTTAGGACTAGTTAATATTTAAAGATTTATTTAAACCCAATTTACTTATATAGGCCTTATTCGCATGTTTGTTAAATTAACCAAGTCTAAATCTCAAGTGGTACTTGAGATTTTCGCCAACATTAAGGAAAGAAAGATATAGTGTGATCTCAGAACGAGTTCATATTCGAAACATAAAAATGTATATTCCCCGTATATAACTATATAATAAGTGCATATTGTTATAAATGTGAAACTTTGACACCAATGTCATAAATGTGAAACTCAGCCACGAATGTTATTAATGTGTAAAGTTGGAAATACCCCCGGCACCAATGCATAGATCCAGAAATGATATAATTGAAAACTTTAAAAAGCTTACAACATCATGTCATGCGCCGACACTAGTGATATCCCCCGCCCTTCTCACACCACGCGTCTCCGATCCTTTGTGTTTTATCCGGGACCTGCGAGTCATTTGTTAGACTCGCTGTTAGTGAAAACGACTTTTATTTTATTTTTTTTCAATAAAACGGTGAAAAGGATGCAAGCAATGGCTCCTCTTGTTTCCACTTTCCGGCGGTTTCCCGCTATTCTCTAGGGCCTTTCGTTCGCATAGCAACAGGCTTTCCTCCAATTTGATTGGTTGCCCTACATCCATCCCCGCAAATTGCGTGGGCTGATTTTACGGCTCTTGGCCTCTCGCTGTCGAGATTACATCTGGTCCCAGTCTTTAATGGGTGTTCCCTTTTTGGTGAATTACACCTTACTTTTTCTACTGTCAACAAATCCCCTATTCTTCTTTTCATGCTTTATGGGGCAAAATATGTGGATATAGCAATATTAATGTGCTTGGTCAATGAGGAAACCAATTGAATTAATTTCTACAAAACGAAGTGGATATCTCCACTGTTGACCTTGCTAAGACTAAAAACAACTTCTTCGTAACTTTTAGTAGCAAGTGGCGTGACTTATGTGGCAGAAATATCATCTCAGAGTTAAATATCCATCGACAGCGAGAAACGTTTCTACAACTGTTGCAGTAAAACGGAGTCATAACAAACCAAGTGTAAATCGAGCATTCCGTCCTAAATTATGCTTCGATAAGCGGAAGCCACCAATTTGTGCGGGCCATTATGTCCTAAATAACAACCCAGTTAATGTCTTAATAGACACGAGCAACACAGAAAGCTTCATGAGTCACTCTCTCATACAACAACCGAGGTTACTGTCTCTCTTACTACTTGAATCCATCTCCCTCTGCTGAAATTAGGGGCACTTATTCGATCAATCTATTGGTTAATAACAAAAATTACCCTAACAGAAAATTGCCCTAACAAACAATTACACTAACAGAAAATTGCCCTAACAAACAATTACACTAACAGAAAATTGCCCTAACAAAAATTTACCTTAACAGAAAATTACCCTAACAGAAAATTGCCCTAACAGAAAATTACCCTAACAGAAAATTACCTTAACAGAAAATTGCCCTAACAGAAAATTGCCCTAACAGAAAATTGCCCTTACAAAAATTTACCTTAACAGAAAATTGCCCTAACAGAAAATTACCCTAACAAAAATTTACCTTAACAGAAAATTGCCCTAACAGAAAATTGCCCTAACAGAAAATTACCCTTACAAAAAATAACGCTAACAGAAAATTGCCCTAACAGAAAATTACCCTAATAGAAAATTACCCTAACAGAAAATTACACTAACAGAAAATTGCCCTAGCAGAAAATTACCCTAACAGAAAATTACCCTAACAAAAAAATACACTAACAGAAAATTACCCTAACAGAAAATTACCCTAACACTCTAACAAAAAATTGCACTAACGGAAAATTGCCGTAACAAAAAATTACCCTAACAGAAAATTACTCTAACAAAAAATTACACTACAGAAAATTACCCTATCAGAAAATTACCCTAACAGAAAATTGCCCTAACAAAAATTACCCTGACAGAAAATTACCCTAACAGAAAATTACCTTAACTTGCATGACTTGTATTGTGATACATTGGAGCATATTTTTTTAAAAAACGACACCCTTCAGTTGCCATCTCATTTGGAGAAGCCTTACCCGAACTGATTGTGTGCAGTTTTGTCGCCATACGTATTTAACCTTCTCTCTTATTTATTTATCTTCCGTCTGACGGCAATCCCGTAAAATCTCGACGCTTTTCAGATCTTTATAAAATATTCATTGTTTCAAAGACAAAACAATTGTTAATGAAAGGAGCTATGGAATCAATGACGTGCTCAATTCTGGTAATTTACGATACCAATCATGAACGAAGAATCGTGGTGAACGATTCCCAACTAATAAATCACGTAATCTTAGTGGGCAGGCGCGTTCCTTCACCTTTTAATAGATAGTACACGAAGTAACAAAGTATCGCTACTTCATTACAATGGGGTTGAAGAAAAGTGTGTAGCACAAAATACCTCTTTCAAATCTGACGGAGGCCTACATTACGTAACGATCTGTGATAAAACTAGGAAGAAGAATTATATCACTTGACCAAATGCATGACTGTTGTTGGAAATTTCCATCTAAACTTGAAAGAAGAAAAAGACATTTTGACTACTGTCCCTTACTTAGCTATTTGATCAGCCAATGATCAACCCGGAATGATTATCTCCCCTTATGAATTTTCCGATTCCTCGTGAAAAGGATTGTTACGGCTTTGATTGATCTCTTTTCTTCTATTCTCAATGGATATCAAAATTCTCGGATAGAATTAAACTCTTAGTAATGTATGCTTCGTCTCTTCTCAACTCTATGTTAGAGAAAGGTTTCAAGAACTTTAAAGAGTAAATCGAAATGTTCTGCAGCAGTTACATTTTGTGACAAACTATTTTCTTATGGCGTAAACAAATAAACCTACGCTGAGTGATTGGCCTATCGACCAATGAAATCACTTCGTGTCGGTATACATTCCCGTTCGAACTAGTTGTTCGATGTTCTCGCAAAAAGTTATAGAATTACCACTGCAAGGAACAGACACCTTTTCGCTCCCCTCTGTTAGGATCGCAGGTCGTGTTCCCGGACTATAAACGTGCAAAGTTGAATCAAGCAATGTTGCATGCAAAAGACAGAGTAATAATTAATAAACAAAATGAGGTAGTTCAAATAACGTTTATTGAACGTGTGTGTACGTGGAATGATGAAGTGTGTGATGTATGCATGTGTGTCGATGGAAAAACAGTTCTTGAATAGGTACGAGAAGAAATGAAACCGGCGTGGGAAAAGTCTTTGAAAGCCGTACACAAAGAAAATGAGTTGAGAACTCTTACCGTTGTTTGACCACGTGTTGACGGAAGAAACGTGTGTTGGTAATTGTTATGCCGAGACCAGTTCAAGAGAAAAGCATGAGACGAAGCGCTAGTGTATTAGCGTCGTTCTGCCGAGGCCAATCGACCAGAAGAGAAGAGTGAAACGGAACGCTAGTGTCAGCGTCGTTCTGTCGAGGCCAATTGAGTAGGAAAAAGCGAGTGAAACGGAGCCCTGGTGCCAGCGTTGTTCTGCCGAGGCTGGTTGGTGAACAAGAGAGAGAATTTCCGTTTTGCACCGGCTTGTATAGTCCGAAGGGCAGATAACTCTGGTGTCGCTTTCCAGCGCCACCTGTTGGTGAAAAAGCGACACCTAACGGCCAACCGGTGTAGTTATGTTTTGAAAGGAGGAGGTAACTGCTACACATCTAACTCACAGGAACTTAATCGACCGTTTGACGTCAACCCTTTTCGTAACAATTATTTCATTGGATTTAACCCTGTTCCATTGCTGCCAAAATAAAGGCTTTGTTATGTAACCAAAAAATATCCCTTCTGTGATTTCTACTTCCTTCCAGAAATATTTTTTTTCGACAGTTTACCAAGATGAACTTTATTCGCTTCTGGGAATATACAGAATGTTTATAAAGTCTCTTTACAATTTTTGTTTTTTTTAATTTCGAGCCTATTCTTGGGGAGTAGCCACTTTATAGGGGTTCACTTGACAGTTTTGCTTCCATCAACAACATATCTGAAATAGAAAATGTTATTGTTAATAAAAACTTCAATAAACATTGATTGAAACAAAAGGAAATCTGGTCAAGATATCTCATCAACTGTCATCGTAATATTTTTGTAATTGTAAAGAACTGTTATGGACACCGGGTACTTTAGGTTGGTTAAAGTGTAGTATCTGTTCCGATGGATACTACACCCCATAGACTGGTATTGTCTTGGCCTTCGCGGCTTGATTTACGTCGGTCTATGGGTCTGTCCTGTGCAGTTCTAGGAGGTCCACCCTCCCAGGCTTTGCCTCCCCTCTTTGGGGAGGAGTAAGTTTATTGCTTACTGCCTGTGGCGCCCCTACCGGGGAATGCCGACGGGGCTGCCCAGGTAATTTTTAATGGCCAGAGTGGTCACCTTCTCGGGCGCTGGCTTTTCAAGCCCCACTTTCCGAACCGACCTTGGGTCACATCTTACCTTGTGGGAGTAAGATAAAAAATGGCCTTGTGCCTGAACATAACAGTTCTATTGATGAAAATCTTTTCTTTGATAGTCGCATATGATGCTTCCGATGATGGTGATAATGGTTATGATGCGCTGAACCAAGCGCGTCGACCGGTTGCCTTGTTCTCAAGGAGACTTTCTTGTATTGAATGTTAGAACTCTCTAGTTTTAAAAAGGAAGCCTGTGCGGGGGCAGAGTTTTACTATTCTTACTGACTAGCAACCTGTAGACAACATGTTCATTTTAAAGGGGTTCGGTGAAAAGAAAGAATGACAAGATCCAACAGTGGCGAATAGAACCGAGATGCTACGAGCTGGCAAAAACAACATTCCTGCTGACGTCACCTATCGTGCGCACTATAGTGCCGGTATCGGCAATAATAAATTTAATATCCGTTACTTCTCTCTTCCAACAAATCACTCTAATCAGGCCAGTTTATATAATTGGACCCCACTATTTACGTACCCACTTCTGATCGCCCCAACCCCGACCCATGTACATCTCTCTATCAACGTGAGGCTAACGGCCTACCCCTAATTATCTTTTTATATTTTTATCAGTCCTATTTATCCATCGGTGTCTTCCCAATATTGATACTATATCTTTCTTCCATTTCATTTATATATATATATATATATATATATATATATATATATATATATATATATATATATATATATATATATATATATATATTGATTTTTGGGAAATACAGAATTTTATTATTGCAAGTATGAATGGTAGACCTATTTTATCATTCATGATTAAAAGGAAAAGTCAGTCGACCAGTTTCGCCCTCACTCTACTGAGCTGAATCGGAGGATTTTAAAAGGGAGAAGGAAAAAATGTATATGTTTAAAATATAATAAAAACGTTATGCTATCTATACAATGGAGATGTGCCTTAGAAACTAATCATGCCTAATCCTAACAGATACTCTATCTGTTTACAAAAGGAGGGCTTTTTTAAAACGAACATAGATCGTCTTTCAGATGGAATATCGAGTGAGCACGACTCGAAATAGTAAATGAATCAATGCTGAAATTCATTGCACACGTTGGATTTTTAATCAAATGTTCTGTGATTGAGGACACGTATATAATTTTTAGAACGTCCGTTGAATGGAAGATGTTATTCCTAATGTTGCCGGGTATGTGTTGTTGAACTCTCTTGTCGAATCTCAACGTCGTTCTACCTACGTAGTCGGCACTGCAACCACGCCAAAAGAGGATTTGTATAGAACATAATGTTCGAAGCAAAATAGCAATTTACAACTGTTGAGTTGATTTGCTTGGCAAATTTCTCACTTACTGTACCTAACCAAAGCCAACGAATGTAAATTGGACATTTAGCCACCGTATTTGGTTTTATTTCAGAAAAAATAGATATTTTCCTTTTAATGACTGACTTAATCACATCAAGAGGGTAGCCATTATTGGACAAAGTATTAGTTAGGGCGAAATCAATCGGTTTGTGTTTTTTTTCTTTTAATCATGAACGATAAAATATGTCTTCCATTCTTACTTGTAATATATATATATATATATATATATATATATATATATATATATATATATATATATATATATGAATAAAAATGGAGATAAAATGATCCGACGTAATGGAAAATGAAAAAGGAAAGCCAAAAACTATATTATTTATGTATTCATCAACGTTTCGTCTTTATTGTAGACTTTTTCAGGATGAAGAAAAATGCAGAAAAAAAATCATACGGTCATTAATTTTGATTTGCCTAAAAACGTTCCTGTTTCGGCATGGCTGTGAATGAGGAAGTCTACAATAAAGACGAAACGTTGGTGAATACATAAATAATATAGTTTTTGGCTTTCCTTTTTTCACTTTCCATATATATATATATATATATATATATATATATATATATATATATATATATATATATATATATATATCAAGTTATATTATTTTCTTATTTGTCGGCTCAAAAGTCCGAAATCATATTGATTTAAGTCTAAAGTTAACGTAGTGAGAGACGCCGATGCACGTTTTAAAAATGTACTTTTGTGGATGATTCTATGGAAGTTTTGTATTTAGAATCAGATAAGAATGCTTTATTCTAATATGCATGAGACGCGGTGAAATGGTGTTTCATTTTAATCACATGTCCGTTCATTACAATTTAGTATTCTGGTATATTTTAAATATTAAATAGTCTTTAACGTCAATACATAATTGGAGCAAAATAAATTATTTTGGATTATTAAAAGAATCTCCAACGCTATTGATTATGTTTAACCATTCATTTATTTTTTTTATTATTATCGCTTATGTTTGAATTCATGTTTTGAAACATGGCGTAAATCACGCCAAACCTATAATTATGTTGTTACGGTAATGATTTAAGCTCTGTTTATAAGAAAGTTCAAATAGCCCAGTTCGTAGAGCGTCAGACTTAAGATCTCAAAGTTTCGGTTTCGATTTCCAGTAATGGCATCAGGTTCATCTGTTGGAAATTTATTATTTACTAACTAATAATGCAATATTTTCCAATTCTAAAAGTAGTTAAGACTTCTGCTATTTCAAAATGAGACAAATTCCGCAATGTATTTATTACCTTTAAAAAATCGTGACGGGCGGACGGACAACATCTCTATTTATATAAGACTAGCAGGGGTACCCGGCGTTGCCCGGGGCTCTCCCTCCTCCTCCTCTCCTCTCCGCAAGCAAAATAGGATATTGAGCACTTTTTCCCCGGACAACGCCGAAGCCTCTGGGTCCTAAATTGACGAAGCCCCCCCCCCCCGGTGCTGGGTCCTATACTCTAAAAGCACCCCCGGTGCTGGGTCCTATACTGTAGAAGCGCCCCGGTGGCTATACTGCAGAAGCACCCCCCGTGCCTGTACTGCAGAAGCCTCTGGATCCTATACTGTAGAAGCACCCCCGGTGCCTATACTGCATAAACACCCATGGTCCCTATTCTGTAGAAGCATTCGGGTCCTATATTGTAGAAGCACCCCCGGTGCTGGGTCCTATGCTGTAGAAGCACCCCTGGTCCCTATACTGTAGAAGTACCCCTGGTCCCTATACTGCATAAGAACCCATGGTCCCTATTCTGCAGAAGCACCCGGGTCCTATATTGTATACGCACCCCCGGTGCTGGGTCCTGTACTGTAGATGCACCCCTCGTGCCTATACTGCAGAAGAACCCCCCCCCCCCACCCAGGTCCATATACTTCAGAAGCCTCCGGGTCCTATATTGTATAAGCACCCCCGCAGGATGAAGATGTTGATAATTCCCCGCCCCCCAAAAATTCCCCCACCCCACCCGCGTCCCAAACATTCTCCCCCCGCCCCCCTCCCCCCAAAGAACTATTTTTATTTTAAAAGATATAAGTTTAGGTTGCTAGGTGCGGATGTGATTGAGCAACCCTTGTTTCACTGTTATCGATAGATCCGGACAGAAGTTATGGGATGACTTGATACAACCGGACAGTGCATTTTTATCAAGTTGTTACATGAATACATTGGCTGATTTCAAAATCACCAGTAAATAACGTTGAAAAAGTTTCAAAAAACCAGACCCGCCCCCGAAAACTGGCCCCGTTGACCCCCGGGGACATTTTTTTTTTTGTAATTTTGAGATATTATGCTCCCAGGTGTTGTCCGGTCCTAAAGATATCGACTTGTCGACAGTTTGCCGAGTAGTTTTTGAGGAGTAGCTGGCCATACAAACAAACAGACAAACAGACAGACATACAGACAACTGGCCTTTATATAATAGAAGATTGTTCTACTCCATCAACACTCCCCAACCTTACCTCCACCACTCGTGATCCGTGAGATATTAATAGCAGGGAAAATAGTCACATTCAGTCAAATTAGTGGAAAGAATGGCCCATTAGAAATTCGAGAGTGGAGCCCAAATCTTAAGAATCGTTAAACCTGATTAATTATAATCAAATAATGCCTTAGTCTCTTTCGTTTTATTGACGTTGGAACTGAAAAAAAAAAACGAAATACTAATGCTAACAAAAATAAATACGCCCTACAGGAAAACCAAAATGGAGGATATTTGAAGATTTATTTTATTTTATTTTACTTTCGACTTTTTCCACATATATTCTGTATTTTACAAAATTTAAGCAAATCTAATTAATGCTTTAATGAAAAGTGAGTCAACATTCTCTTTCAAATTTCTACTATTGAGGTCAGGGTTAGGGTTAGGGTTAGAGTTTACTACTTGGTAAGATTAATATGGATATCCTCTTGGCACCCTTCTGTATCAGTAGTTTCTAAGCCCATTTGAGGTGACGAATCTCTAAAATGATATGGATTCGATTAAAAAAAAGAAATACTTTTCAATCCATACTACTACAATGGGAGTTTCGTGTGTGCATGTTTCTAACCAAAACTAGGAATATTATTTTAAACAAATAACGTTAAATAATTTTTAATTCTGAATTCGATCTGTTTACACCAATCAGTGCTTGGCTTTTAAGTCCACTAGGGTCGCATTCTAACCTGATATGGTAATAACATAGGAGTCGAAAAACATCTATTCCCCAGTCGAAACAGATCCGTACCACTTTTATGCAGAACTTTAGAAATGTTTGTTAAATACTATCGTATCTATGCACTTACATATGATGATCGGTCTTATGTACATGCTAAAACGTATTTCTAGTTTTCGTTTACAAACACGAAAGCTTCATTAGAGTAGGGATTCGAGACAATTGTAAACACAATTAATGAACAATGAAAATTGTTGGAATTAAATTTTATTGGTGTCTATTTTCGGGACAAATCGTTTGTCGGACTTTTTCTTCGATGCCTTTCAGTCCATCGAAGCCATCCTCAGAGATGATAATGTTTTCACGTCTGCTTGCGATCGTATGAAGTTCCTGAATATCGATCTTTGAACCAATGCCTAACGTGTACACCTGGATGTGCTTGTTTTCGTTAAGTAAATCCGCAGCTTTTGTTGTCTTCGATTCGCTATTCGAGCCTCCATCAGACATCACGAGAAGGACCTGAAAACAATGAGAACTATGAAATGTAATTGTACGAATATTACAGAGGTTATGGTGGAAGTTAGGGTTAAGTATAGTCGCTGTAGTTAGCATAACTGGATAGAAGGAATGGTGCAATGAGTGCCATCACACGAGCAGGAAACACCGATTCTACTTTTGTAGTGTAACGAATACGAAAACAAACAAATAAGAAAACACATCAAAGAAGACAAAGATGAGTTCTGTTGAGCTTGGAACATCAATAGAAAAACGAGAAATTGTTTAGTCTTAAAACATAGTTCAGAAAGAGTGATTAGAAAAATTGTGTAGCATTTCTAGGTGTGAGAAAGAGAGAGAAAGGGGAGAGTGGGAGAGGAGGAAAGAGAGGGAAGAGTGAGATGAGGGAGAGAGAGAGGGGAAAAGGGAGAGTGAGAGAGGAGGAGGGGAGAGTGAGAGGGGGAGAAAGGGGGAGTAAGAAGGGTGACTAAACGTAATAAAAGTTAAGACATGATTGAATTTTCTATACAGATCATAATTTTATTTTTGTCGCCTAATAAACATTTGCAACCTTTGTTTGCTTAAAATCATTTGCAAGATGGACGCGTTTTCCTTTCCTTCATTACATCACCAACAGTTGTATCTGATAGGGAGACATATTGACGACGGCTACAAACAAGAGGAAACAGTAAACACACACACAAACCGACTGTACTTAAAGATGTTTAGATTGAACTGAAACGCAAGACGTGCAATTAGTTGATCTGGTGGACAACCTCTGTGCATCTATTATATAAAGTAAAGTAGTCATTATGTGTGTGTCCGACTAAAAGTTAGAAACTACACAAGATACACTTACAAACCTTACATCATCGGATTCAGTATGATCCCGACCTGTTTATGGCATGAAAAATACTGTAATATTCATTCCAAGTGCATAAGAGGTAGAATGACATTTATATTACTTACTAGTAGTTGTTTCAAAAACAATACAGAAATTAGGTCAAATGGTCAGCGATTAACATTCCTTATATTTCTTTCCTTTTGCCGTGTTACTATACTGAAACAATCGCCAGAGAAGGGGGGATAAAAGTTTTAAAAGAAAGATATTGCACATACATTTTTAACTTTTCTATTTTGTTATTTCTGCTCCCAGGCAACACCGGGTAGCCCTGCTAGTAAAAAGTGAACAGTGATTCAACGCACCTGTGTTTCATTGAGACGTCCGCCATTTTCCGTTTTAAAAGCCTTGGTCCTGGCAAAGTCCAGCGCATTCCAAGTATGGGTAAGGCCCCAGTTGTATTTGATGTGGTCAAGGTGTTGAAACAGCGCCGATTTATTGTAATACGTGTTTAGGTTGAACTCCTCATAAAGGCTGGTGCTGTAGACTGCTACACCCACTCGAAGATTATCCTCTCCAAGCTTAGAGTTTTCCACAAATTTGTGGACAAAGGCTAGCTCCTTGGGAAAGTTCCAAGCAAAGACGCTCAGGGAAGCGTCCAATAAGAAAAATATATCAATGGGATAATCACCACACACTGAAAAGGAATGGAAAAACATTATTCAAACAAGTTCTTGACAGTAACTATTATCATATATATATATATATATATATATATATATATATATATATATATATATATATATAAATGTTGATTGATTTTTTAAAAACGCTTTTGTTGCTAGAATTGTTGATAAGCCTACGTTCGATCGAATTCGGGATATGTTTTATGATTGATGAGGGGTGATTAGACTTTGGGTGTACGTATATTGGGTTGGCGTTATCTTTTAGGTATGGTTCGTAAGTATTTTTATTTAAGTTTAATGTGACGTCTAGAAAGTTCCTTGTTTTTATGTTAGCCAGTACTTCTACTTTTAGGCCTAGTTTTTTCATTTCCATATGTATAATTTTCTTGAAGTTTTCTCCCTTGACTTTGTTGGAGTCTCTTATTATCGCTAAAAGTAGAAGTACTGGCTAACATAAAAAAAATTGTGCAGCACTGGCAAAACATACTGTTCTAAAACATTCTTGTATACAGTGGCATTTACTCTAGTATTTAAGCGTACAAGTGGTGATGTACCCTGCCATGATATCATGCCGAAAACCATCACGCTACCTCCACCAAATTTAACAGTTTTTTTGATACAGCTAGGATCCAAACTTTCGCCTTTTCTTCTTCTTACAAATTGTTTTCCATCACTGCCAAATACATTAAAATTCGATTTGTCACTGAAATAAACTTTTTTCCAATTTTCTTCTGACCATATAACATGCTTTTTGCGAACGCCAATCTAGCTGCTTTGTTTTTTTTTACTTTATAGCGGCTTTTTTCGAGAAGATCTTGCAAAAAGACCTATTTCGTGCAACCTTCTGGACACAGTTTGTCGTGAAACATTTGTGACACTTTCGATTTGTTTAGAAATTTTGCCAGCTGTAAGGAAACGGTCTTTTAACACTAGGCGTTGTATAACTCTGTCCTCTTTTGCCGTTGTCTTTCTTGGTCTACCAGGTTTCTTTGTGTTACTTAACCTTCCCGTTTCTTTATAGAGTTTGAGAACTCGGCTCACAACACTTTTTGAACGTTTCACACGTTTTCCGATTTCTTCTATTGTCAACTTTTCCTTTCTTAATTTGACGATTTTTGCTTCGTCGCTTAAATCAGTTTTATTTCTTTTTGACATGATTGATATTGTATTACTTGCAACAGTGATGATAATTAAAGTTTAGAATATTTATTTTCATCCTTTTATACAAAACAAACTACTGTTTTAAACTTTAAACAATTATTTTTCCTTAATGTTACTTAATTTTGAACACTTGAAATTTGTAAAATGGTGGATAACTTTAAAAATATTATTTTAATTCATCTGAAAATCTCGTTAAAAGTCCAACTACATAATGTGTATATTCAGTGACATTTTCACAAAAATTAATATATAATAGTATTTAGATTCAGAAGATTTAATTTTTGTTTCTTAATTTTGGACGGTACTGTATATATATATATATATATATATATATATATATATATATATATATATATATATATATATATATATATATATATATATATATATATATGTAGCCGTTCACGTAGTATTGACTTATCCTCCATTCTGAGTAAGTAACACTCTCCCTTTCATTTCAAGATTCTAGAAACTATTTATATTAAGTCTTTACGGCATTCTAACGAGAAAGTCGCAAAGACTTAATATAAATAGTTTCTAGAATCTTGAAATGAAAGCAAAGAGAAAATCTTCTCGAACTTAATGTTGTTTCTATTTGATTGAATTATATTTCTCCCTTTCTCTCGCTGTAGTTCTCATAGCATGATTTGTTTTCTCTCTCTAAACCGTAACTTCGATTTAGCTCTGTTGAGCGAGGTTCGAAACCGGTTAGCTAGCGCCTTAATTCTTTTATTAAAAAATAAATGTTTTAAAAAATAAATATAGTCTGTTTATAGCCATAATAAAATTGTGTTCCTAAAAAAAATCAATATATATATATATATATATATATATATATATATATATATATATATATAGCATGATATAAAAAGAAGTAATATAATAAGGTGCGAATCAAATTTTATTAGAATTCAATGTTCAAGCAAAGTACCTGCATCGATTGCAAACGGTTTTCCTGCTTGAATAACTTTTTCGTTTTTGGAATACCATTCACCACTTGGATCACTTTTCAATCAACATATTGGGTGTCTTTCCTGAATATGTTCTAAATTTTAAATTGTTTGACTTGGATGAACTGTATAGCGTTAACAAAAAAAGTATGTTTTGGGCTAATATATATTTGATGTTTTATATACTTTTACGTATTTTTATATATATTTTTATATATTTTCAAAGTTTAATTTTATTATCTGCAGTAATGTCATTGCGGTAATGGTCCTCTGAGGAGAAGAATTTTCTTTGAAAACTCATGAGTTAAGGACTGTAAGGTACTTTGCTTGAACATTGAATTCTAATAAAATTTGATTCGCACCTTATTTTATTACTTCATTTTATATTATGCTATTAATGCTCTATCCAGTATATATATATATAGTGTGTGTGTGTGTCAGGTTGTATATAAAAAGAATCTCTGAAATATGTAATATACAGTATCTAAATAAATTATATATATATATATGTGTGTGTGTGTGTATTAACACAATAGACTATATCTTACATCTAATTGTAGTTTTTATAATATTAATTTGTTTTCTGAAAAGACAAGAAAATAAATATTATTAAAACTAAAATTAAATAACAGAATAAAGTGTATCGTTAATTCGGCAACTTTTATTAAACTTTTATTAAAAAGACCATAAAGAAAACGTAAATACACCGTTTTTTGCAGATGATTAAACAAAAACAAAAACAAATATAGGAAAATAAGCAAATAAATATTATAAAAATTAAATATATTAAATTAAGAAACATATTGAATGCGGTTCGAAAAAACTACATAAAATCCAATATATACAAGACCCAGTAAAATAAGAAATGTAAACTCTATGGAGAAAGAGATGAAACAGTAAGCCATATCATAAGTGAATGTAGCAAGCTGACCCACAAGGAATATAAAATAGACATGGCTGGAAACTGTGCAAACGAATACTTTTAACATACAGCCGAAAAGTACAAACACTAATCGGGACTAGTATTGGAAAATGAAAGGCATAAAATCATCAAAAACAAACAGACGAACTCATGCAAGCTAGAAGACCAGACAAGCAGACGGAAAAACACCTGCCAAATATCTGGGGAGGGGGGGAGCTTATTGTCATTGAAATTCTAAAGAAAGAAATTAGCCATTATCAGGAATAATTGAATGGTAAACGGCTGGTGCGAAAACACTAAATGAGTTGCAATGGTTATCGAAAAAAGTGGATAGTATTGGAAACCTGGGGAAACCTGATATCACATAGAAAAAAACATCTGTTTTACGAGTGAGGGGTTACGTGTAATAACAAAGAAGAAGAAGAAGAAGAAGAAGAAGAAGAAGAAGAAGAAGAAGAAGAAGAAGAAGAAGAAGAAGAAGAAGAAGAAGAAGAAGAAGATGATGATGATGATGATGATGATGATGATGATGATGATGATGATGAAGAAGGAAAAGAAGAAGAAGAAGAAGAAGAAGAAGAAAGAAAAGAAGAAGAAGGAAATAGAAAAGAAGAAGAAGAAGAAGAAGAAGAAGAAGAAGTGGTTAATACTAATAGTAAACTGATATGGAAAAGGTTTTTTTTAACTAATCTTAACCCACTCGACATTAGCAGATACTTTGACTAATAATCATGTTTTTACTTACCATAGCATCTCGTCAAATAACATCGTTTTGCCTCAAATGGATCACCTTTGCAAGGTTTGCCTTTATTTGCTGGTTTCGGGTTATTACACTCCCGCATTCGAACTTGTTGTCCCTTTCCACACGACTTACTGCAAGGACTCCAGTTCGTCCACTCGCTCCAACCGCCATCAGCTAGAATCGAAAAAAGTGTCATGATTTGAAATAGTTCTAGTGATTGAAAACGAAGATGGTAGCAGGACTAAAAGAGGAATAAGAAATTCTAGGTTCGTTATAACACACTCTTGTTGACAGTCTGCAGAGTGGACACTTGATATCGATCGGATGCTACTCAGTCAGTGTCTGGTTCCATCGGTTGGGTAGCAGGCTCGTCTCTTATTCTACTTGTTGGCCGAATCTTGTTTGTTGCTGACTTGATCGGTTTAGTGGACGCCGACCATGTGGTGCTCAATAACCAGTTGGTCGTGATAGTATACCAGGTCTCTGACCCATACAGCAAGGCTGGCAGCACGCTGCTGTTAAACATGGCTCTGATGTCCAAGCCGATCGCCTTCACTACAGAATTAAATAATTTGAGTATAAAAAAAATAAATCAATAATTTATTGCCTCGTATCATGGATATGGAAGTAAATTCTAGAAATGTTTATTGGAGATAGGAAGGAAGAAAATCAGACGATATTTTGTAACGTTTTAAAATATTTTGGAGGAAATTTATACAGAAGAAGTTCTGAATTGACTGTCGAAAAAAGAATGGCCATTTTAATGGTTTTAAGTGATGACCATTTACAATGAACGTTTACAATGAACGTTTACAATGAACGTTTACAATGAACATTTACAATGAACGTTTACAATGAACGTTTACAATGAACATTTACAATGAACGTTTACAATGAACGTTTACAATGAACGTTTACAATGTCCAGTGTTTTTTAAATCATAGAAGTTTTTTATTTGTTGCTTTGTGAGGACAAACGCGATATGTTTGATGTTTTTGCTGGGATTCACGTGTTTCCAATGAAAAGCATAAGAAACTGAAAACATAACAACAAAA
>CAUVYP010000543.1:1380000-1397500 GCA_963556195.1 Sepiola atlantica
AAAAGAACCACAAGTTTGTCCACCTGAGGTCTGCCACCATTTTGTGGTAGAAAACTGTTTAGTCTGGCGTACTTCAATGCAGCAGATGTGTTCGTTAGAAGTCCTTGGTAGGTCACATTGTTAATTGCCCTGATGAGGCTCTCCTTGTCGGTGTACTTATTCAGCGGAAACTCTTCGATCACATCGTAAGAGTAGCTAATGATGCTAACCAAGACATGTTCAGGGCCGATCTCGAACCAATGCACAACCTCCCGTACGAATTTAATCTGATCATTAAATTCTGCCGGTGATTGACTGCCAGAAGAATCCATTAAGAAAACGATATCACTTTTAAGGCATCCTGAAATCAAAGAGAAGAAAAAATGCTTAAAAAATATTTTAAATATCTGAGGGTCAACCGGGGGGAGGGGCGTCATACACATTTGCAGATGTTATTCTGTCGTCGGCGAGTTAGAACAGCAAATAACAACACGTAATACTAGTACAATCTCGAAACTCCAATTGACTAAAAACGGAAAAGGCCAGACTGCGTGGGCGTTGCAAGTAGTCCAACAAATTGTATCCTTACGCAAAGACATCTGATTTACTCAGTGGTGAATATGTCTATTTACATTAAAAGAAAATATTATATAAATATATGTGACTGCTACAATAACAACTTAAGTTTCATAATAAAAATATCTAATTGTTTTTAAATACAATTAAGATATAGCAATTTGAATCGGACATGCAAAATTGAGACAAAAACATCTTGTCACATTAAAATTTTTTAATATGGCCGATGTAAAAATGTGACAGTGTCGGGCAGCCCCACGGAGGGGTGGGGCCCAAGATACAGCGCCAGTATGAGTTGACCGTGAAACTACGAAGGTTGATGGTACAATTACCGCGCTAGTACGGACGAAATTGAAAAGCTGGAAATGAGAAAATAAAAACTGAATTATTTTTTTAATGGCTTACAAAAGATAGGATGAAAACGAATTAACTTCTCAAAGTCGATATGAGAATGGCCACGGAGGAAGGGTTCTTGACAGCTGAACTCCGTGGGAGACTTATAGTGACGGTCGAGTGTTAAATCTCGAATCGGGTCAATTGGTTTTAAGTAGTCGTCCGAGAAAGATGGCCGCTGGTTAATTACCCTGCGGGACAGTCCTGATATCTCTCAGCTGTTGTCGAGATCAGACGGCATACGGAGGGATAAAAGTTATTCCAAAAAGAAGAGATACTAGTATGAATTGAGTGACGAACGGCAGAAATAAACGGTCATAAAAGAATTTGGCAGCTGTGTCGAAATTACTTTTAGAAACTCTGGATGAACGCAATAAAATTTATTTCTCAGGATAAATCGGAAACCACCGTGACCCCCCTCCTCCGGGTAGAGGCGAAGTATGTCTCGATAAAAGGCAAGCGAAACCCTGTTTACAAAGACAGTTTAGTCACAGTCAGAGAGAGAGTGAGAGGCGAAGAGTTAGTGAGAGGCCGTCGGCCGCTGACGCCGTCAGTTGTTGAGGCCGTCAGTTACGAGAGAATCGGACGAAAGAACTCGCTTCTGTACTCTCCCCACTGAACCCATCATAACAGTTCGTGTATATGTTCTTTTCTCGTCCCGAACTTAGAACAGATTTTCGCTGACAACGATCAAGACTGCCAGAATTATTAGCGCCCGTCGATCCGACTAACACACACAGTTAAACTTTGAACGGCCTGACTTTGTAAACAAACCAGTGTACATTATTTTTTTAATTATTTTTGTTTAAATAATTATTCTTCTAAGAAAACCAAACAGACAAAGTCGTTACGGACTTAATTCTTTCCATTCAACTGTTCTGCATGATATGACCCTTTCTCTCCACAGCGAGACAAGATTGCTCACCCAACCCGGTTGATTGATCACTGATCTAAACAAATACACCGTGGGAGTGAGTGGTCGCTGGACCAGGCGTTTCAACATCGGAAGACTTCATCAGAACGGCAACTTTTCCCGAGCAGTATCGGGTGACCAACCGAACACGGAACGACCAAACTGGTGACATCACAAAAGCTGGTGGAGCGGGGTACGAATAAATGGGGCAAGACAGAAGAGGAATAGGTCTATTCTAATATTCCACAAGGGAAATTGTAGCAGGATTGGATGTGGGTGTGTAAAAATCATGTAAAAAACGGGATTTCCAACATACGGTTAGCAAATAAGTGGAAAATCCCATTGGAAGTTAAAAGATTGGAATTAGGGCTACGTGTCATATGACGTCATGGACAAGAAGTCTAGAGACATGTAACAGATAAGCTAATAAAATCCTTCTCCTGTTTCTGAAGCACAGAAGAAAGCAGTCGTGTTTGAGACAACTTCTTTTTCTCCTAAAGAGGATGAGTTAGGGTTAGGGTTAGGGTTAGGGTTAGCGGAAGACCCACATCCTATTCTGTAACATCAAGATGTAAGGAAAAAAAGAAAAGAGAAAAAATTGTTAAACCTCAAATAATTGTGAGCTGTCATCTTTAATAACTTTTACAATTGTTTCTATTAAAAAGAAGACGAAAATCTGTGGCAGATCAATAGATCGATGAGACGAACGGGTATTGAAGGAAAGTGCTAGCCTGTTTGGTTACCCCTTTTCTTTCTAGGTTCGTTCGGCTTACTCTCTCCTCTTCTTTCCTCTTCTTTCTCTTCTTTTTATTTCTTTCTTTCTTCTTGAAGAGGGGATCACCTTGCGGTCAGTTGCTCGTAAAAATAAGTTATAACAGATGTGGCCAAAGTGTTAACTCTCAAGAAAAGGGTTCACACATGTTTTGAACAAGTGGGTGAGAAATAAACTTTTATAAAACCAGAGAATTATCGGAGAAAGATCAGTTTCCTGGCGACAACGGAATAACTCGCCTCGCTATCAATGAAGACAGCAACAACAACAAAAACACCCGACTTGAAGTACCGTTCGTCTCATCGATCTATTGTTCTGCCACAAATCAACACGTATCACAACAGACGTACGATGGCTGTTGGCAATAATGGAAAAGAAGAACAGAGAAAACTACTGTTACATGTTATTAAAACAACAAGACTCAAACTGTCCACGTGATGAGCCGCGCCCATCCGGATAATTTGCGGGAGTCAAAGAATTGCTCCACTTTAATGCTACAAAAAAACATGTTTTTATTCTTATATTTTGTTTTGTAAAAAAAAAGTAAAAAGATGGGAGTTATCTCTCTTGCGATATATTACAGACAGAGTTATTTCCCTTTCGTCTTACATTATTTATTTAACATCGATCGTATTAAAAATAATCCAATATGACACCATGTTGTTTCACCATGTGTCAGATTCAAAATGCTATAACTTTCTGTTTTTCACACTGGAAAAATTGATTAGCAGACTTGATATAATTATCTCCCATGAATTTATGAAATAGTATATCTGAATGATCAAGAGTGTCTACCTTAGTATGTCTATTGCTGTGTTAGAGGGTTAGGGTTAATACCTACTTTCATTCCCATTGCCAATTTGCAGCGTACATATTAAAATTTGAATTAAATAATCCGCGGCACTAAAGTCGGTCATAAAAAAAATTATGGATAGAGAGATACCAGCTGTCCCTACTTGGCGTTGCCCGGGATGCAGTGAAATCATTTTAGCTTTTAATTTTTATTTGTTTGCACATTTTAAACTTAAGGTAGACAACTCCTATTATATTCTTCAATTTAAAATAAGTTATCCACCCTTTCTGATTTTTATTTTAGGTGATTTTTTTTAAATGTTTCACATTAGCAATCGTCTAGGATGGATTAAGTAATTATTTTAATAAATTACAATTAAGTATGTCGCTAAATTGCCAATAACATGGTGCAACAATAACAAATAAAAATTGGCTAGTCAGAAGCAAAGTTTAATTTGTCAGCTTAAATGCTATTTGGGTCTGATTTTGCAAATCCAACAAAATAAAATGCTACTCATGGAATTGTTAATAAAATTCACAATTCTGTCAGTAATTCAACCATATTTAGTACAAATAAACTTTAGTCTATGCCTAACTTGTCCACCAAGTTCCAGTCATAAATGTCATCAGTCTTTTTTCTATCGCCATTCATTGAAATAGCATGCCTGGATATGACGTGAAAATTGTCAATAACTCTGACACGCTCCTCTGTTGGCTCTTGAGTTCAGGAATAATCTGTGAATTATTTTGATAGACATTATATTTGAGATAACCTCACAGATAAAAATCTGGGAGATTAAGGCCCGGTGAGTGTGAAACCCATTTAGGATAACATGTCCTACTAATGAGACCATCGCCAAAGTGTCCCCGCATTGAACAACAACAAAAAAAGACTGTTGGACATTCATGACTAAAACTTGGTGGACAAGTTATTTGTAGCATATATTGTTGGATTGCAGTAAGGATTGTGAATTTTATTAACGATTCCACAAGTGGCATTTTTTTTGCGGTCACCCTGTATTATTTATAGAATTTTGATTTTACAGAGGATGAGTGTGTTTTTTCAAGGCTTTATGAATTCAACAATTTTTGTTTGTTTCTTTTTAATAAAGGAAATTTGCACATCATCATCATCATCATCAACATCATCATCATCATCATCATCATCATCATCATCGGTTTAACGTCCGTTTTACATACTGGCATGTGTTGGACGGCTTTAAGAAATTGACTTCCAAAGTAACCTATTACTGACCAAGTCTTTATATGTATCTTTATATGTATCTTTTTCTCTCAAATCCATTTTTATCACTTCCTCCCATGTTTTCCTTCCACTATGAACTGAACGTGCTACCTCAACTATTCCAAGAACTCTCATCCATTCTTTCAAGGTTGCCATATCATCGAATTATACTCTTCTGCACACATCTTCCTACACTGTCCAGATTTAATCTTCCTCTGAGGTCATCAGGTCTCAATCTGACTTTAAGACTCACATTACACATCCATCTTATCATATCATTTCTCTGCTTACACATGCCTGATAGTAGCTTCCCTTGGTTGACAGTGATAACGCTCTGCTAAATTTAATTAAAATATATTGAACGACACTGGGAACGATGCAAACGTCTGCACTTCGACCATGCAAATAAATGGTACAGACATAGAAAGGAACCAGAATGAAAATCATAAAAGCTTCTGGAATTTCGATCAAAGAAGCAGAAAAACGAAGCAAGTGTATGGAACTTGCCAGAGAAGTGAAAGGAATATGGAACATGAAAAAATTACTATAATAGCAATGATAATAGAAACGTTAGGAACAGTTCAGAAAAATCTTGAAAAAAGGTTAGGAGCAATTGGAATCAAAGAGGGGATTGACACGATTCAACGTACGGCACTGATGAAATCTTCATGTATTGAAAGCAACCGTAACCGTAGCCCAGCACATAACAAGGCCAACCAACCATTTGAGTAGAATTAATTGAGGTAGAAATAGAACAGAAACATAGAAATAAGATCACATGAATGAAAGGAAACTGAAATTGAGAGAAATCCCATTCGCTAACCGTAACTATAACCCTAAACACACACACACACACACACACACACATCTGATGGTAACAGCTTCGGCTAGTACCACACAAAATGACCCTAAATGATCAAGGATGATGGAAAGACCGAGGAAGAAGAGCACCGCCCAGACCTCCACTGGAATGGTGCGGAAAGTACTGAAATCTTGGGGAGACTTATTGCCACTGAAATTCCAAAGAAACCAAACTGTCGTTGTCAACGAGAAATCAATTCGATAACCTAAAATGATTTACAACAGTAACCAAAAGAAACAGTGAGTGCTGGAAAACTGGGGAGACTTGTTGTCACACGATTTATTACCAGTAGTAGTAGTAGTAGTAGTTGTAGTAGTAGTAGTAAATATATAAAGAAATTTCAGATATTACATAGACAGGTGCTTCAAAAATTTATAAAATCGGGGGGCTTATGTTTTGAGGCATGTCCGTCCGTCCGTCCGGATTTTTCTCCGCAACCATCCATTGAATTTCTCGGAAATTTTGCATGAAGTTGTAACTTTGGTCAGGTTAGAAAGTGACATTCTCCGATTTTTGAAAAAAAATCTGGTTAGACCCCCAAGGAGTCAAAAGGCCCCGAAATGGCAAAAAATGACATTTTTTGCCCCATAACTTTTCATCCATTCATTCAATTTCTCTGAAACTTGGCCAAAATGTGGAGGCAATTGTTCCTAATAGAAAATAAGTATCGCTGACCTTGGAAAAAATCTGGTTCGCGCCCCCAGGGGGTCAAAAGCCCCCAAAATGGCAAAAAATGACCCTTTTCTACCATAACGTTTGATCCATCTATTCAATTTTTCTGAAACTTGGCAAAAATGTAGAGGTAATTGTTCTGGATATAAAATGAGCATCTTTGACCTCAGGGAGGTCAAAGGGGGGTCAAAGGGGGGTCAAAAATGCCCCAAATTGCCCAAATGTATTGCATTTTACACTCGCCACATCGAGTCACATACAGAGGGGGACCACGCACGCGCGGCTTGTTGTTTAATATTCTATTGTCTTGTTTTCTTGGGATATCTGGAGAATTTTTGATTTGAAAAAAGTGTGTGTGGTTTTTTTATCGGCTTACCTTTGTTTATTTGACATCGAGCGACAGCTGCGAGTGCCAGCAAAATAAATCCCAGATACGCCTTCATCGTTGTATGATTCAACAAACAACTGATCCGCAATTCACAAGCACTCTCTTATTTTATAGAGCCACTTGAGAATCGTTTTACTAATATCTTCAAGGGTGGCTTATCTGTCGGGAAAGATAACTGTCCGTGGATGTGATTCGTTTTGTGCTTTATCTTCTTCATATTCTTAATCAAAATGGGTCACTTTACGAAGGCAGACATTTCACAACAAATGTTATAATTCAGTGAAACCTGTGGTACTATTTAAATCGATAGATTATTGTGATTTTGGTACTGTTCCAGATGACGCGCCTAATTTCCGTGACTTCGCGTCGACAACGATCGGGCATGTCGCGGAAGCGCCCGAGCGCTGACGGAATGATATTATTTTTTCTTTCTTTTATCTTATAAAAACATTGACAAAATTTCCCCCCCCCCCAAAAAAAAAAAATCCATTATTTTCACAAAAAAAAATGATTTTAATCTATGTATTTTTCCTTTGAATTTATTTGTCTTATATTAGCGTCTGCCAGTCTTCCAGTTAGAGCTTGGCAATTTGAATGCAGAGCTTGGCTATCGTTAAGAACGGGAGCCCTAACCCTTACCCTTAACCCTAACCCATTTTTCTTTCTTTGTTTTATGTTAGCAAGAAAAAAAAGACAAACAGCGAAACAAATGAAGAAGAAAACATTGACAAATCCCCCCTCAAAAAAAAAACTTTCTTTCTACACATTTGATTTTTAATTTAAAATTTAATACATGTATTATAATTATTATGGTTGTCGAGTTGCTGTTGGAATTTCACACCGGTTCCCTAATTTTATCGTTTCGAACGAACGGGAATCATTTTCATTAGTCGAAAATTGTAGAATTCGCACAGTTATGTGAAACCATGTTTTTCTTTTATTTCAGGTGGGGGGGGGGGCGTAGCACGAAACTTGATTTTACTACCTCCGATTTCCACTTAATAGAGAAAGGAAGAAATAAAACGAACAAACAAAATTTTATTATTGTTTGTATCGCCTGGCTTGCTTCCCACAATTAGTTCCTCACAGGCTCACAGAGTGAACAAATAGGAATTATGTCATTCATATATATATATATATATATATATATATATATATATATATATATATATATATATTCCCTACTTTCGATACCGCTCTGACTTTTTTATGTTAGTTCCTTCATTATTCATTTTTCTGCGTTGTTTCTCTGAACCTTAAATTGTAGCCATACTGTACAGAATTGTATAATAGTTCAGCGTTTTGTTTTTGTTTTTTTCTTGTTGTTTTTTTTTTATTATTGTTGTTTTTTTTTATTATTATTGTTGTTGTTTTTTATTATTATTGTTGTTTTTTTTTTCTTGTTGTTTTTTTTTTTTTTGTTTATTGTTGTTTCCTTCCAGAGATTGAGCATTCAATTCGCGTTGCTTTTTAGCTGATAAAAATGTCAGGGTTAAGATATTATACCTCCGCTTAATGAAACGCATTTCCCACGAAGCTTGCTAGATATGGAATATCTGTAAATGTCTTCTCGACCATCAAATCCTTTCTCTCTGATAGATTTATAAAAGTAGCCGTTAATGGACAGAAGACTGAAGCGCGTAGTATAAACGCAGGCGTGCCTCGATAATCCATTCTAGGCCCAACCCTCTTCTTGCTATTCACAAATGATCTCCGAAATCACATTCTAAGATCATTCGTTTATATCTATGCAGATGTCACAACCATAAAACGGCAGCGCTTGAACGAGCATTAATGATCAACATCTTTCTCATTCTCTCTTCTCCGACCTGAAGTATGCAGTGACCAAAAAAGTGTCTGGTTACTTTTAATACATCTAAACCCAAGCTTCTCTCCTTTCACCACCAACGCTCTGATCCTCATTTTGCCCCAGTTAAAATAAATGGTTCATCCTTAAGGAAGCCCCTGCTTCGATAAGCTTCTGGGGCTGATTTTCACTTCAGACCTGTTATGGAAGACTTACATCAAATCTGTTGCTAAGATCACTGAACAAATGGTTGGATCATTCTACTGCTCCAGAAGGTATCTCACTCCTGGCACAATCCTCTACTTGTATAAGAATCAAATCCGTCCAAAGATGGAGTACTGCTGCCACATCTGGGGAGGTGCCACTCAGAGCACCCTTTCCTGCCTTGACAGGGTACAAAATCGACTTTGAAATCTAGTGGGCGGTGTATTATTCTCTTTCCTGCAGCCTCTTTTTCACAGAAAAGACATTGCGAGTCTTTCTCCGCTCTATCGTTATTTTCATGGTAGGTGCCCCCATCCATGTAGAACACGGTAAAAACTCGTCTAACTGCAACCACTGTAAATAATTTCCTTTCTTCCTCTGTGTACCTGGAACTAACGGAACTTCCATAAGCAGAGTTTCTTTCCAAGAACTAACCGTTTGTAAAACACAATACAGCGTGGCTGCTTCCCAGCTGACTACAATATGGTGGTTTTCAAGTCCAATGTTAACAAATTCTTGTTGAGTCGTCCTTTTAAATAATCAAATTCTGCCGAGTTTCAATCATCGTCTCCGATCCTCAATGGCTTTGTCTCACCGTCCACCTGTCAAAATCATTAACCCTTATCCTCGAGTGCCCTTAGGGCCTTGATAAGTGTGAACTTATTATTGATTTGACTGTCTCCCATTTCCACTTAATACAGAAAGGTAGAAATGAAAAGGAAAATGTAATGTAAACAGAGAAAGAAAGAGAGTAGCTTATACAAGTTATTAACTTTTTACGTCCGTTCGCATCGCAACTCTAGCTTCCCACATATTAAACAGTATGTCCAAGCCCCACTGTAGTTAAACAAATAAAATGTGCAGCAAAAGAAAAAAAAACAATAAAAAAGCAGTATTTTCTGAAACACAACTCTGGAACAATGCTGACAACGGACTCTGCTTTAACAAGGAACTGTATCTCCTGTAGACCGCAACACACATATTTGAACTGCCGCGAGCGTAAAAAGCGTTTGGGATAAGTCTATCTGTCCGGTACATGTAGAGAAACAGATGACCCTGTGAAGCATGTTTAACAATATTCTCAGTATTTAATTCGTGTGAGTGAGATGTTGTACACGTGTATCAAAAATTGAAAGAAAGCATTTATTAACATTTAAGAAGTGTGAAGGACAATGTATTTGTGCGAATAAAGAATTGGTACAATAGTGAGTATTGATTTACACCTCTCCAGGAGTTAGGCACAAGGCCAGTTTTTATGTTACTCCCACAAGTAAGATGTGACCCAATGTCGGGTCGGGAAAGTGGGGTTTAAAAATTGCCTGGGCAGCCCCGTCGGCATTCCCCGGTAGGGGCGCCTCAGGCAGTAAGCAATAAACTTACTCCTCCCCAAAGAGGGGAGGCGAAGCCTGGGAGGGTGGACCTCCTAGAACTGCACAGGACAGACCCATAGACCGGCGTAAATCAAGCCCCGAAGGCCAAGACAATACCAGTCTATGGGGTGCAGTATCCATCGGAACAGATACTACACTTTGATCTTAGCCAAAAGGCCAAGGAGTACAATAGTGAGTAACAATAGTGTTAGGTAAAGTACCTAACTCCCTATTACGTATGAATGAAAACTATAGTAAAAAAAAGTTGTCGGCAAACATCTTTTCTGCTCGTATTCGTGTTAAAGAGGAAGAAAGATAGAGTCACGTGACTGACGTTGCATCGGTCACGTGACTGACGTTACATCGGTCTGAACCTGGTGCGGAAGATTTAAATGTGTGCGTATTTTTGCATTTGCCCGCTACATAACTTTCGTCTCAGTAACGAAATTGTTACTTGTTTTTTTTTGTTGTTCGTGGTTGACGTGATGTGCCAGAACCTGAATTGGGGTGTGGGTATAGTCTTGACAAACCTTATCGACACCATAAAAGGGGTCGTCTCTGCCTGGCGTGTAGAACCTGGATGTGAGAAAGAACAAGTGCACGCGTATCGACGAGTATCCGTTTTAGCACTCGAATGGTTAAAGTTATTGTTCCCGAGATCAGTATTGAAAACTGTCTGAGAAAAGTGTTCAGCATCCTGCCCTTGTAGAGGAATTGATGTGAGTTGGGTTTAGGGTTTGTTGGGGATGGACATTTTGTAGTAGCGTCTGTATCCATCTAACGGAGCTTGCTTGAAATGAAGAAGAAGAAGAAGAAGAAGAAGAAGAAGAAGAAGAAGAAGAAGAAGAAGAAGAAGAAGAAGAAGAAGAAGAAGAAGAAGAAGAAGAAACGGGTCACCAGAGTTCTATATAAAAATGACAACATCTTCTCTACAATTAAATCAACTCTATTTAACAGGAACAGAACAATATAAGACAGGCCTGGTTCGGCCCGCATGTATTAGAGAAAATGAATTGAGTTCAGGCTTTTAGTCTCGAACGGGAAATCGTATCACGCCTCCCGCCAAATCATAGCGAGAGGCCAAGAAATGCGACGCCTGTTTACATTGGCGTCTCGATTGGAGCTGTTTATATTTTAGCACCAAATTAAGGCTGGGCGGAAATGAGGAAAGGCAGATATTGTAAAAAATTTAATTTTTTTAAATTAAATTTAAATGAAAACTTTTCTGAAATTTCTTCTTTAAATGACAATAAAAAAAAACTAACTGACTGCTGCGCAAGACGAGTTCATCTCTACGCCTCTTTTTTTCCTGTTAACAATAATGGGGAAAAAGACAGACAAAACTTGCTTGTGCATCAAAGAATCGAAAATTTATTAACAATAAAATGGGAAGAAAAGGGGTTAAAATAAGAAAATAAGAAAATAGGTAGATATGCATATATGTTCATATGTCATTCAAAAAGAAAATAGTAACAAACAAAAGTACTCACAGTTCACAATTTACAATAATAAAAAGTTTTACAGGCGTGGAAATTCTGTTTTTTACAGACGTTGACATTCTGTGGTATATTTTTCTTATTTCGCTCATCAGTGGCAATAAAACTTGTCGGAAAAACGCGCTGAGCAGACGACATCTTGATATTGAACAAAAGGCAAAATTCTGGAAACCGACTTTCTTCGGGTTTTTTTTTTTTAATTCAAGTAATAATTTAACAAATATTACTTGTGTTTCTGAAAATCAAATAATTATTATTTTATAACTTAATTAACTTAATTAATTCTTATATCAATTTTTATAAATAATTAGAACTCCCTTTTTATATTTAAAATGCGAATTTCCGGACTACAGACTGAAACTTCCAATCAAAACAAACCCACGATGACTTTTTTCGTTTACCTCTCTGATAAACGAATATTAAATTCAATAAATCTTTTTAATCTCTTAGTCCTTCTGACTAAATAATAAATATTATCGATCTTATGTCGATATTTTTCAATCAATCCTTTAAAACCATTAGTCTTTCTCTTTTAGACTAAGTAAGATCGACGAATCTTTGTCGTGATTAAACTTTTCAATAACAACTTATCGTCATAAGTTTTCCTCATAAACAATGGTTTATATTTGAGTTTTTCAAATACAACCTTATAATTCTAGGACCTCTTCCTCGAATTATGATTAAAATAGTCATCAAATTAAAAACATATTGTCTGTAGACCAAATTAAATTCACATCGTAACTAAGAGATAAATATCTCAAATTCACTACGTTATTTTTAATAAATCTTTTAAATTATTAGTTAAATTAATTTTCGACATAATAATGTCGATTTCACATAAACGGGAGTTATCTAATTAATTAACGAGGGCACAATTTTCCTAATGAAATAAAATTATGTCCACGGAAACAAATTAGATGTTAACAAGTCAACATCTCGAATATATCTGAAGATAATTTCTTCAAAATATTTTAGCGAGAAAAATGGCATCAGCATTGTTTATCATTAGAAACTGACACGTCACTCAAATTGACCAATCAGAGGATGACTCTGAGTCAATCACTGAAATTCAATGAAAAATTTGTCGTCTGCTCTGAACAATTTAGGCGCAGTTGAACCAAAACTTGAATTCGTTAAAAAACGAATCTTACAAACATTTATTGTCGAAAGAAAGATCTTAACCATGTAACTGCTACATTTTTTTTTATTTCTTCATTATTGTATGGGGAATAAATTTTTGTTGTTTGTTTTGTTAGTTTTTTTAGTTTGGGTGAATTGGAGACTAGTTGAAAATGTATGCGATAACATGTGGCGTGAATAAAGAAACGGAAGGTGCTGAAACATGGTTACACGTGAGTTGACGATTCTGGACATTCACGAATGTCGAAATGCTTTTCTAATGCTGAAAGCCGAATTGGATTACATTGATTCCAGTTGTACGAGGTTTATTATTAGTGACAAGAAGATTCGGTAGAAGATTCGAATAAGTGGTGTTATTGTCTTCGCAGCAAATCGGAAGATGAAAAGGTTGTTTCGTTGTCTTTGCAGCTGATCGAACAAATGAACTTCTAAGTCACGTGTAGTGAAAAGTTTTATTATTAACTGATGTTATTCTAATGGATGCGTTTATTGTGATTTGATTGGTTAATTAGTGGGGTATTCTGCAGTTGGACATAAAATACAAAACAAAGACTTAGGAAACTGTTGTAAAGATTCTGAAAGATTTGCTGGATTTTTTTAGTCTGAGATGTGGTTGCGATCGTTAGAGTTACCGTAGGCGTTCTCTGAAATCTCGGTGGGATAGCTAAATGCATTGTCCATTTCTGTATGCGCATATGTTGAAAACGATGTTTTTGCACAAGAGTCGACAAAGTTGTTCGAAGCGAGAAAGGTATGATTTGGTAGTTTGGTAGTTCTGTTTTACGGCATATCAACCCTTTTTGGATTATTTAATGCCGAATCTGGTCATTATAGTGAAAGTTTTTATGCTTCAAGTTCTTTATATCTTCAAATGTTTAATCAGGGTTTTTGGTTTGGTAGTTCTGTTTTACGGCATATCAACACTTTTTGGGTTATTTAATGCCGAATCTGGTCTTGTTTTCTTCTCTTTTTTGTTTCTTTCCCCTTTTAATATCTGTTTCTATTTAACCCATAGTTGGGACCCTAACAGGTACTACCACTCCGGGTCAGGGTGGACCTGGGAGCAATGGTAATTAAGAGGAGGCTCCACATTCCCCAAAGTCCGTAAGCCGGATCTCACCATCGGATGTAGTTTAAGGTCATATCCAGGACCGGGGGTAGGGTAGGAAAAATAAAAATAAAAAAGGGGAGGGAGAAAGGGAGAGGGGCTGTTGTTTTTGTTTTTGGTTTTGTAGAACATAATTAAGTTTTACAAACAAAAAAAAAACAAAAAAAAACGTCAATGTAGGTAAATTTCGTCTCAGGGAGCCACAGGGCAGCCTGGTCTGGTATCACCAGGAGAAAGGTATGTGTTGATTTAGTAGTCGCTTAATCTTCTTGGGTGATGATGGTATGCGTAGTTACTGTGGAATGAGATGATGGACCTGATAGAATATGGTGTGAGGTAAAAATGCCAACGGTCGAGAGAAAAGTTGCCATGTTAAGATGTAATGAAAACTAAAAATTCCCAAATCCCACAATTTATTTTCATGTGATTTTCGGTTGGAAAGTTTTTTCGTTTTTTTTTCTTTGAAAAGGTTTACTTGTGTAGCCTTCGTGTTAGGTGTATGTTGTAGGCTGAAAAGTCTGATATACCATGTGGATTCTAGTTAGGGGGGGGGGGGGGCATGTGGGTTCGGTGCTTCAGTTCACATTGTTTTTTTTTCTAATAAATCACGTCGAAAGATCACCATTATGGGGTAGGTGATGGCCGCGTATCCACGCGGGTCACGTTGAGAAACAGACGATCATTTTCCACATCAGTGAATGCAAATGGTATATTAGAGGTGTGTGGGTTCAGAGGGTAGCTGAAAGAAATACTTCTGAAATGATGACACGATAAAAGAAACGACGAAGCATGTTTAACAATAATTATATTTATTTCGTGTGATATGAGTGAGATGTTGTACATATGTATCAAAAATTTTTAAAAGAATGTTTATAAACATTTATTTATTTTGTGCTAAGAGTTAAGACGCGGGGAAGAAAATGGATTAATCCGAATAAGGAAGCGATGCAGTAAGGTGTTGCCAGTGTTATGTGAAGTGGCCACCTCCCTACATTTCTGCCATATTTTCTCAGACCGAAAGAAACTATTTAAGCGGATGTTGGTGAACGTCTTTTAAACTTGCCACTCTCTGTTAAAGATAGACGTCAAACAGTTCAGGGCTAGGAGCAGGAGATTTAAACATGTGCGTATTTTCGTACTTGTCCACTATAAGCCAACTGTCATGTCAACAAAAAAAACTCGCCTCTTTCCGTCTCTCGGGTGAAGCATTTCTTGCGTGCTATCAGCTTCGGTCTGGTTCGGTGCACAGTGGAATTCCAGCATCGATGATCCCGTGGTTAGCCTTTTTGCTCGACGTCTCCGTGCTCTGTTGCAAAACACGTGCGCGACCTTCGCTTTTCTTAAAGCGTCGAGATTAGTGTTCGCTTCATTATCCCACAGAAAGTGCTGCTGAAACCGTGTCTTTTTAGCGGGTACTTCTTCGAAGAGGAATAGCGTCGGGTCCGGGGTTTTTTACCCCGCCTAATAAACCGGTATTGTCCGGGCCTTTGGGTCTGGATTTACGCCGGTCTATTGGAGGTTGTCGGTCTTGTGCCGTTCTAGGAGGTGCACTCTCCCAGGCTTTGCCTCCCCTCTTTGGGGGAGGAGTAAGTTTATTGCTAATCGCCTGAGGCGCCCCTACCGGGGAATGCCGACGGGGCTGCCCAGACAATTTTTAAACAGCCAGAGTGCTCAAATTCTCGAGCGCTGGTTCTTTCCCACTTTCCCGACCTTGTGTCACATCTTACCTTGTGGGAGGAAGATAAATAGAAGCGTCGGGTTTTGAACAACTATCACTGGGTTAGGATCATTGAACGACGACGAACCTGTCACATCTGTTGCCTTTACTTCCTTCGGGATCACATTCGTCGCCTGATCATACACATAACCTTAAAAAATGATATAGATCTTTCACATGCTGCGGCTTTCTGTTAATCCGCATCACCTATTTTGATTACACAGTTCTTTATTACAAACTGATGACGTCATCCATCATCTTCAGGTCAGGGTCGTCTGCTAGACAGATTGTCTAGACTCTTAAGTGTCTTGTACTACTAAAAATCTTGGAATCTTCTTATCTGGCTTGTATGTCTCCATGCCGTCGATGACGTCATCGTTTTTGGCATCATACATTAAAACAGAGAGATAGCGATACACAGTGGATAGCGTCACAAAATGATGACATCATCTATCAAACCAGAGATAGCGATGGTGGGGGTGGGCGATCCTTTATGGCGTTTATTTAGACCACTGTTCATCCCTCGGATTGCAGGATGTCTACTAGACAAGCCGTCTAGACCCCTGAAGGGTCAGTATACTACTAAAACTTTGGATCTTGCTTGCTTGTTTGTTACCGTGCACACTAGATAATAAAGAGAAATGGATGACGTCATAAAGCTACAATTGATCCTTTATGACGTCATCAGAGAGTGAGGGGTGAGGGAAGTTGATAAAAACCGAATGAAAAATATACATACTTGAAAATACATGAGCTTGGTTTTCAAAGTTTCCAAAAGCTACAATTCATCCTTTATGATGTCATATATTTTCAAGTAAATAGTTTCTTGTAAAAACATGATTATCAACCAATGTCAAAATTCACAAATTGAATATTTGATAATATATATATATATATATATATATATATATATATATATAGAATTATAAAAAAGAAAAAACTATACACACATTAAGGTTGTACACATTATAACTTATTTCGACCCCTTAATTAGGTCTCCTCAGATGTATAAACAACCACGTCAAAAAACCAAATAATGAGAGAAATTGATCATCGTCTTAAAAAGATAAATTCACTTTTTTGATTGGTCTATGTAAAAAAGGAGGTAAATGTTAAAATAATCGAGGAGGGGGTGACAGAAGTAAAGATTAATTTGACTATTTTTTTTTTTATATATGCAGAAATATAAAAATATAAAAATATATATAAAAGAATTCGTTTTTACTATTTAAACAAATAAATCATCTCATTTAAAATTTCGAATGTGAGCTTTATGGGTAAAAATATATGATAGAAGATTCGAGCGTTCACGATTAAAAACTACGTTTAATTATTTATGATTAAAAATTAAAAGACGAAAATGTAGGACGAAGATTTCGGTTTAGATTAGAACATATTAAAAATTTAATTTGTATAACGTCAAGATTCGAGATGATTTACACTACGGAATTAAAGTTTAGCGACATTTAAAAACGGTTTATTTACAAATTGGTAAAGATTCGAGCGTTCACGATTAATTATTTACGATTAGAAATGAAAAGACGAAAATTCAGGACGAAGATTTCGATTTATATAGGAAATTATAAGAAACTTAATTGGTTATAACGTCAATACGGAATTAAAGTTTGGCGACATTTAAGCACGACTTATTTACAAACTAGTGTTTTACTAAATTGGTTAAGAAAAAAAAAAAAAAAAAACCTTACTAATTTGTTAACATTTATTTATACAGTTATAACTCTTATTGTAACTATACTTTAAAAGAATTGTTATTTACAAAGAACTTTATAACGTGCTGTTGATTTTAAACCTGTGCCTGTGTCTACATTTAGCCATCAGTTCATCTCGTCTATTTAAAATGTTATTGTCTTCATATTTTAGTATTCTAACTTTTTCCTCCAGGCACAAATTGCATCTATGTCTAAATCCTTTCGGAGTGTTCGAATGACATAGTATGGACCACGAAATAGTTGGTGTTAAATTGTTGTTTTTTAAAAACCACCAGTGTTTGGTTAATTCCGTTTTATTGGTGATGTTCGGGTTTAAAAATGAGTGTTTGTGTACGTAG